>CM017563.1:5811252-5843752 GCA_007844125.1 Sinonovacula constricta | reverse complement strand
ATAATTATAATTATAATTATAATTATAATTATAATTATAATTATAATTATAATTATAATTATAATTATAATTATAATTATTACAATTATTATTATTATTATTATTATTATTATTATTATTATTATTATTATTATTATTATTATTATTATTATCATTATCATTATTATTATTATTATTATTATTATCATTATTATTATTATTATTATTATTATTATTATTATTATTATTATTATTATTATTATTATTATTATTATTATTATGTTTTACCTATATTTTCTAAGAAGACTGGTCTGTCCATAAACAAGCCATATCTGATTCACGTTCTCTTTAGTTTCTATAAACTTGTCTCTTTTACTTTATTCATTGGTGGTCTAAGGACGATGTCTTACACTAGCTCATCCTACAAGCATGTTTACACTATTCTATCCTTTATAATTGAAAACGTGACCCGGACAGTATGCCATTCTAAAGAAATAGACACAGCCAAAGCAACTGGATAGGCTTTTTTTACACTTTTTTCAAAATTATTGCAAGTGAATAGTAATGGATACCATTAAAGAAATGTCAAAATATTGTAAAGAACTTATCATTCACAAACAGTATTACATTGTTTTATGATTGTGTCTTTTATTAAAAAGAATCCGACTTCCAAAACAATAGACAGAGCCGCTGCAAATGTCTAGGTTAATGTTAGTATATGTGCACATATTATTGCAAAATGTAATGGAATAAAAAAAAAGTCACATTATTGTCGATAACTTATAAATTCAGCGGCGTTTATACGCTATGGTATACTTCTTTCCATTACAAAAGGTGTAATACAGATAGATGGCTACAGATTTTTTTGAAGTTCTGAATTTTCTTTAAAAATGTTTTAATCTAATTTGAAAATAATAAGAAAATTACAGTTATAGAATATCATCTTGCAGATTTCTAACGCACAAAAGAAACAAAAAGCCAATCGTGAGCAAGTAAGTATTTGTAAATCTAGTATTTTATTAAAAACACTTCGAATTGTTAATTAATGGATGGTATTAATCCTCGACTGACACGTAATTAATTAGTAAACATTTTTCAGTTATTGTTGGTAGTGCTTTGTAGGTTTGTTTTATTTACAAGAACATGTGTCACTTGATCTCGTCACTTGAGCTGTCTTTTATATATTATAGTTGTGTTTTTTCATGGGATAATTTATGAATAATTTTCCAACTTTAACGTGTTGAGACAAAAATCAAAAATCGTATTAAATTTGTCGTCTTTTTCATTTCTAGACATAAAATATTATTGTGAAACCTCAAATGTCAATAAAACAACAACAAATTTATCAAATAAGCAACAATCAATAAACACACAAAAATAAATAAATAAAATAAAACGTAAAAGTTATGAAATATATTTTTGACGTGCCATTTAAATGTCAGACATTGTTAATTAATGTGCTTTTAAAATGTGGCATACATACCAAATATATAATCAGGTGCTAGTAAAAGCAACCAGTTATTATCAATATAGTAAAACAACCAGTTATTATAACTATAGTAAAAACAACCAGTTATTAATACTTTGGTAACAACAACCAGTTATTATTACTTTAGTAACAACAACCAGTTATTATAACTATAGTAAAACAACCAGTTATTATAACTATAGTAAAACAACTAGTTATTATAAATATAGTAAAACAACCAGTTATTATTACTTCAGTAACAACAACCAGTTATTAATAATAAAGTAAAACAACCAGTTATTATTAATATAGAGAAAACAACCAGTTATTATTAATATAGAGAAAACAACCAGTTATTATTATTATAGTAAAGCAACAAGTTATGATTACTTTAGTAATAACAACTAGTTATTATTAATATAGTAAAAGCAAAAGATATTATTACTACAGAGAAAACAACCAGTTATTATTACTATAGAGAAAACAACCAGTTATTATTACTATAGAGAAAACAACCAGTTATTATTACTATAGAGAAAACAACCAGTTAGTATTAATTTAGTAAACCAAATATTATTAGTATCGCGATCACATTAATACAATGATTTTGTTCGTAGTGTTTGATACACAAGTTTTAGAAAGAACAAAATCATTTGTTATTGTATTGTATTTGTTATAGAAACAGAAATCATACGATTATGAAACTATGATTCCTCCAACCTAATTTTAAAATGTTTAATTAACAATGATTATATACATGTATGTTTAATTAATTTCCAGTAAATTGAGCATTATAATGTCAATTATGTTTTCTTCTATTCTATATGATATGTAACTATTTGCAGCACATTGTCTTACTTAGAGTTACAATGACGAATAAGATAAATCATTCAACTAATGAATGTGGTAGTGGATAAGGAATAAAGATAAAGGAGTGTATTGTCATATCCACTGTCAAAATAAGTCATAATATTAGAACCATTTTATAATATTTTAATTTAATATAAGTATACTACCGTTTAATTTGCATTGATATTATAATATACCGTATTGAGACACAAAACTTTGTCTACTTACCCGAAATTTGCTGGAAACATTCTTTGTCGCTCTTTATATGTGCAATATTTTTCAGCTACACACTTAGACCTTTTATCATATGTTAGTTGATAAATGAACACTTCAAGATCAATTTCCAAAGTCCGATTTTCTAAGTTTTTTATTTTCTGTTTAATAGAAATGACATTATCAAAAGAAATTCACTTTTAAACTTATCACAGTCATGGGCACCCTGTTTTAACTTTAACCCGTAAAATCAGAGTGGTTTTCACACATTTTTCCCGTTAAATATTGACATTGAAATTTCATTCTGGCATCGTCCTTACTGACGGTGATGTCTTTTTAACGGCACCGTGGGCGGTGCTATTTAAACACGTGACTTCGTATGAAAATTGTAATTTGCGAACGATGAAGCTGGGTTGCTACGGTGAGTGACACCAGTCAACCATTCAACCGTTGCGCAGCAGACGACACGATTTAACGGATGCTGGGACGATGGCGCGAAGCCTTGCTGAACTCTCGCGATACTATGGTTTGTTTATTACGAAGCCACGCCCCGTGGAACGCCTACTAAGCAATCTAATTACTTTAGAGTGGCCCTTACAGGGTGATAATCGTATGAAAGATCAGAAGGGCGTGCGGAGAGATAGAGAATGGGGAAAAACAAACATTGCAATGAATACATTAGTTAATACCCGTGCAGGTTGTTTGTGCTTTCTTTTTTGCGTTTGTTTGGGAATGGAAGAACGAAACGAATATTAGATGATACTTGATTTTAGCAGGAGAAATAGGAAAATGGCATGAATATAAAAATGCTCTAACCATTAAAGAATGTTATCTATGATATGACAAATAAAGAAGAATCAAACACATGAATATAATCTACTTTAGATACATATGTATTATGTTTAAATATGTATTAATATGTAATAACAGAATACACGTATGAGATGTTAATTTATTTGTGTGTAAGTCGAAAGAATGTGTTAACTTGTGATTAATAATATTATATTGGTATCTTGTTTTATATTGTCTTGTCCCTAGTGACTGAGCAAATATAGACGGAACTGAAGCATTTAATGATCATCGGTCGAGTAAATTCAGCTCAGAAAAAAAAAACTGAAGTAAACCCAATTTTCTCATTAAAATACATGCACCAGCATCACCTGTCACTTTTGATTGAAATTGATACTGCGCAGTATTTATAATTATGTATGATTTAATTGAATTGCAAGGGTAAAGACAATGTATAAGTAATTAAAATAAAATTATGTCCTGTAATGTTCCTGCAAACTGTTTTCGCATCAGTAGATTGTTAAAATCAAAATATACATTTTAAGCAGAAAATACCCCGTGTGCTTTTTTATCTTTTTCACATTATAAGATGGCGTTGTGCTTTTTGACATATAACACTATCCAAACCGAACAGTAATAATCCATTTTAAATGATTCGTAATAAAATAGTCATTTGTTGAAATTAGAATAAACGAAATAAAAATACATGCGGCGACATAAAATGCGTCCTAATCATAAAATCCATCAGCAGTCAATAATTAAAAAAAACACAACGAATAAAATCTTTTCAAATTCACATTCTCTCTTCATGCGCACATGATCGATGACATAGAAATTGCTTATTTGTAATTATGATTTTAAATCTTGCTCAGACAAAATTTTCCAGCATTATTTTTGTTTTGATTTTGAGTAACATCGCAGCGACCAATTGTCATCATTATAGCGACGTCTACCTGTTTGGGTGGAGAAAAGACCCCAGACAAAAGTCTGGGTAGAACCAACGGCGCACCGCAGGTCAGCTGGTCAGCTGGAAGACCTTCCCACATTAAGTCATTCACCCCGACTGGTACTCGAACATACTCGGGGGAAGGCAAAGCAGTCAGAGGAGTTACACATTAAGGCGGGAAGTTAGTTCATGTGGACGCAAGATGCAATAATAACATACGTGAAATGCTAACAAAGCGATAAATTTTAAGCGATTGTAGTAAATGTTCATTATTTTAAAATGGTTGATCTATGCAAACCAGATAAAGCGATTGTCTTTTACGCGTGCAAATCGTCTTATCAAAGCAGTGTCTTAAATGTGGTATTCGAAAGCTTAATCCAGTGTTTTTTCTCAGCAACCAAATAAATTATTTTTTCCCGAAAATATTCCACGAAATTATGTTAATTGATGTCCCACATATTAAGAAATGTAATAAGTAACAAAACAGTCGTCATCGCCAACATGTATAATCAGGGCCACGTCACAAAGTTAGTTATGTTTAGTCTAAAAAGAAGAGCAACATGTTATATCGTCAGAATGACAGTCGGCTATGACGTCGAGATCTTTCTTCAGCACCAATCGTCATCGTTATGGGCGATTTATTTCACGATGTGCACTGCCTTACGTTAATCAAGTGCTAAAAATTGTTTTGGGATTGGGATTAGCCGGCATTTTTGCCGATACAGCGCAGCGACATTTCTATCATTATAGCACAGGGACACTTATGAGGTGCCCAGGGACTGAACCCGGCCGGTCCATTATACTGACACCGACGAGTCAGGCGTAATGCTGTCCCCTTAGCCCCGAGCGTTAGGAGGGAAGCCACTACTACCAACTTTAAAGTCTTTGGTTTGACCCGGCCGGGGTTCGAACCCACGACCTCCCGATCCGCAAGCCGACACTCTACCACCTGAGCTATTGCGGCCGATTAAAATTGTTTTAACTTAGACTTAAGTATAAGTGTTGTTTTTTTATTAAATCATGCCCAACTCCTTAAAAAATGTATGATGTTGTTACAAGTATTTGATTAGGCAAACAGTCAAAAACCACCTTTGATCTGTTGCTTTTCGTTCTTTGTAGTTTAAGAGACGACTGTGAACATCGTATAAGTTGAACCGTAAAGGTTTAGCGATATGCAATAATACCGAAATTATTTATATATTGATATAAAATTTACAGCCATACACATGTGAACCGAAATCGAATGTTGATGGTGTTTTTTTTTTATCTGACTGTGAATAAGATTGATTGTTTGATATTACTTACACAGCGCGTTGATTTGTTCATTTTGTATGCTTCTTTATTGCGTTTGTTTATATGCTCATGGTTGTGCGTTTATTCGATTGTGTTTTATATTAACAGTTATGTATGCTGTTTATTCGTTCGCGATGAGTTGTACGCTTGTCTATCAGTGGAGTAGCATACATTGTTATGTGCTCTTTTCAATGGTAAATTTATTTGAAGTTTACATTTTTTTCATCTTCCTTTCTTCTTGGTCCTTATGCAATGTATTTATAGCCTCTCAAAATATAAAACACTGTGTTGTCAGGTGATAACCCTCGACTCAATTATTATGCGTTTTCCTCCCTGTTTTTGTCACATTTTACACATGTCCCCGTTCATGGTGAATAATCAGACAAAATAAACATCCCCGACATAAAAACATGGCCTTCTTCAGTCCTCAAGGTGTCGAGCCAGCAAGACAACAAAACACTTGGTGCGATACAGCCTGCTACTCTATTAGGATAATGTCCGGTTAGGGACTACTTTTTCCAGAGGGCAGTGTTATATCGATACCCCACCCACTGCGATAATAAGCGGTGTAACGGTGGAGAAATTGGTTCTTGTACAAATCTGATTTGAATGCGGGACAGGGGGCCGGCTTGGAGATTTGCTTGACAAATAATGCCAGCGAAAATTTATCAAATTTTGAAATATAGGCTGGCCGCTATAATGAATACGAGTATATCAAATAGCGAAGAGGCTCGTTCCCAACGGCTCTGCGTTGTAATTTTATGTTCATTTTGACTAATAATTTGAATCGATGTCACGCCTTTGTGTGACATTATTATTCATACACAGACCTTACTGAGAGGGTCGGGATTCGAACCCCCGTCGAGCCGGCGACATGTGCTACTCCGGAACGGCAGCGAGATCCGCTTTTAAAGGATTGTCTTTTAAACAGCTCGAGCTTGTGTGCGAACAAAGAAAATTATAATTCGATTAAAGAATAACAAGATATCACAAAACACCAGACGAAGCGTTTCACCAGCGAGCCGCTGGGAAGAAGTGAGTTGCCTGTTTTACCAGGGGTGGATAGAGGTGTGGGAGTGCAGGGTTTCCGACGATATGGTTTGATTTGATGGAACTTGGTTAGTGGCTGGTGGTTGATAATAGATATGCGTCAGTGAGAGAGATAAAATATTCCGACATATGAACGCTAATTAATTTGATCTAGACCCTTTAAACATACAAACACTGATTATAATTATGTACATGTATGTTATTTATTTTTCATAGTTATTATAGGTTATATGTGAATACTAGCGACATAATCTTTTGGGTAGTTCGTAATACATGTATTTAGTTTTAATTACAACAATATTATTTTTTTTTGTTTGAATTACAGGAAATAAAAACCCATCTAAAAGTGCTTAAAGCTGTGATTTTCGTGCAAAAAAAAGTTGAAAAGAAGTGTACGTTTTTACGTTTATATTGTATGCTCATCTGTTAATATGGCATTGATTTATAAATATAATGTTTAAAAAAAATCTATTTCTTTTAAAGAAATGTTTCGAAAAAAAAATGTCGACATGATTTACCGAGACAAAACATAGGCAACTTTTTCAATGCAATTAACAAAAATTTATGAAAGGTCCGACTAGGATTCGAACCTGTGTTGCCGCGGCCACATCTAGAAGTACTATCTACTATACACTATCATGTCTAACAAGCGATTGATATGGTCATTATTGAAACACTCCGTATATGCGATTTCTGATTCTTTTTGGACATATCTTGCCATGTTAACTCCAATGTCTCTGGAAACATGTATTAATTAATGTAATAATTTATCGGAAAAATGATAAAGCGGAGAAAAATGCACTTATTTTAAAGAAATACATGCCCATTTTACGTAACATGAAATCAACGACGTCACATTTAGCAAGTTTTAACTCTCCTGCTGTTGGAGTATTTATAATGCCTAGGCAAATAGTATAGAGCCTGATCGACCAGGTCCCTGCTGGGAGCTGTCAAATCAGGATCTTCACTTTTTGCTGCTCAGTCTCTTTTTACAAGTATATCAACAGGGTCCTGTAACATATATAATATTAAAGCAAAAATTCTGAGAACTGATGGATTTTTAACAAAATGTATCATGCTAAGTTTTAAAGCCCAACAGAAACACATGTGCGTTGCCATGAGCTTTGGTAAGTGTAATCAATCTACTGATAATTTCCTTAGTGATATATACCCAATTGGTTAAGAGCATTTTTCAGTAAATTATTTAAGAAAATTATAGCTTCAGCGAGTCAAAGATCCCTTATTGCATGTTAAATTTTGAAAGAAGTACGTATATCGAAAACAGACATGTGTTTTAAAATGCTAAAAATAGTATTTATTCACGTCCCAATAGACGAGATAGTAGATAAACATGTATATCTGAATCTCTGCATTGCATTTAGTATCTCAGAATAAACAAATTGAATTTTTTAAAATAAATTCTAATTATGTCTTTATAAACTGAAAGACACAAAAGGCGAATTGATTGACGTTGTCTTTAAAAGTAAATTACATATATGCGTTTAAATCGCTATTCATTTCAAAACTTGAAGTTCAGCAAGTATTATTACAACGTTTGTTGTTTTTTCTTTTTCAACTTACAAGTACATTAATTTAAGATATATCTGAGTTCTTACCTTTTGCCAATTTGTGTTTTATCTTTATTGAAAACTATCATATAGTCATGTAACCCTTGATAGTCATTTTTGTTTCAGCATAACGACAAGAATATGGCTATATTAGCGAAGTCCAACTTTTGGAGAAGGACCACCTCAGTCATACACCTGCATAGAACCACCGGCGCCCCGCAGGTCAACTGGAAGACCCCAAATATATATTTAGTTGAACCACCGGCGCCCCGCAGGTCAACTGGAAGACCCCAAATATATATTTAGTTGAACCACCGGCGCTCCGCAGGTCAACTGGAAGACCCCATATATATATTTAGTTAAACCACCGGCGCCCCGCAGGTCAACTGGAAGACCCCATATATATATTTAGTTGAAGCACCGGCGCCCCGCAGGTCAACTGGAAGACCCCAAATATATATTTAGTTGAACCACCGGCGCTCCGCAGGTCAACTGGAAGACCCCATATATATATTTAGTTGAAGCACCGGCGCCCCGCAGGTCAACTGGAAGACCCCAAATATATATTTAGTTGAACCACCGGCGCCCCGCAGGTCAGCTGGAAGACCCCAAATATATATTTAGTTGTACCACCGGCGCACCGCAGGTCAACTGGACGACCCCATATATATATTTAGTTGAACCACCGGCGCCCCGCAGGTCAATTGGAAGACCCCAAATATATGTTTAGTTGAACCACCGGTGCACCGCATATCAACTGGAAGACCCCATATATATATTTAGTTGAACTACCGGTGCACCGCATATCAACTGGAAGACCCCATATATATATATTTAGTTGAAGCACCGGTGCACCGCATATCAACTGGAAGACCCCAAATATATATTTAGTTGAACCACCGGCGCTCCGCAGGTCAACTGGAAGATCCCATATATATATTTAGTTGAACCACCGGCGCCCCGCAGGTCAACTGGAAGACCCGATATATATATTTAGTTGAACCACCGGTGCACCGAAGTCATCTGGAAGACCTCGGAAATATTTTGGTAGTACGACAAGTGCTAAGCAGGTCAGATGGAATATATACCCATGCAATTTCTTGTTAGATCCAACTTATGGACAGATTTTCTTCTTGTGCCACAGTGATAAACGTCTAGTGAAATAATGTGTAAATGTGCAACATATTTACACATCTGTAAAAGGTGGAACCAGAATGATCAGTTAATCAAACGGGGTAATTATTTAATTAGCGAAGTTATCACCAACTTTCAATATAATTTCTGCATTGAACACTTAGAAGAATCCGAACCAATGAGCTTTCTGCTTGTTTTCGTGTCTTTCTGTTTTAATAGAACTGTGAAGCACTAATTACTTCTGTATTCCTCAAAAGAAGTGACTGCTTTACCATTTGTTAAAAAAATAAAATTCTTTTAATACCGTGTTTAAATGCATAAACAGAATTTCCATTTCCACTGATAAAACATGAAAATAAAATTAAAAACAACAACACCCGACTGCCATGACCAGGATTCGAACCTGGGTTGTCGCGGCCACAACGCGAAGTACTAACCACTATACGATCATGGCTAACAGGTGTATACACAGAAACATATGGCAATATAATAGTTGTTGACATTTGAATTCTTTTGCTATTGTAATTTCCGATTTCTTATAATTACTTTTCAATTAGTTTTGTTTTACATAAATATTGTAGAAAATGATTCACGTAACTAGGACAAAGGAACGAACGAAAACATTAACGTAAACGTTAAATCCTTACAAAGGGTTTTTTTAATTACTGTATTAAAATGATACATTTTAAGTTCTGTTCATGCATGAAAATAAATGATGCGTTGGTGGGACGATAAACCCAATAAACAAACAAATAAATAAATGATACTTTCATTAATGATCATAGTTATTCAGGTTGGATTGGTAAAATAGTTCCTTAAAAAGTCCCCATGCATTATTTCTTTTTATCGCCCCACATATACACAAGTATACGTTTTATTTTAGTTTCCGTTTTCTAAAGTTCTGTTGGCACAAAAGTTATATATGTTACATTTACAAACATTAGCATTGTCTGCGCATCATGCAGACGGTAAAAGTAGACGCGTTAAACTAACAATGCAAAAATCGTAACAACAACATTAAAAAGACCGACCTGCCATGACCAGGATTCGAACCTGGGTTGTCGCGGCCACAACGCGAAGTACTAACCACTATACGATCATGGCTAATGGGCCAGGTACACTTGAGCAACTGGATTCTAAGTGTGACTTTTATTGTACTCGTTTGTTTAGTGTTGTTTGTTTGTTTGCTGTTGATTTTTTTTTTTTTTTTGCAAACTAGTATTTCTGCTCAGACCCACGCTGCACAGATAGCTATTTTTAAACAGAGAAAACCATGTGATCACTTACTTTTGAGATTACGTTTATTATCATTTTAACAAAGACCAAAGAATCGCGCTTTTTATAGAGTTGGAAAAAAATAATATTAAGAGAAATTTCTCTTCGCTGTTCTTACTGTTTAACAATATATTTAGTGTTCAACATCGTCTTTATTAAGACTGAAGTATGATTTTATGCAAGCATTATGGCCAAACGTCCTCAAACCAGTGGGTAAAATATTATTAAACCTATTTGAAAACGACAAACTTCCAGATACCTCCTCTAACCCAAACGAAATATGCACAGTGTATGAATGTTCGCCGCTTGGGTATATTACGATATTAGTATATTATTAGAACTCGGAAATCCTCGGTATATTGCCACCACCGTCCAATCGATCTTTTTGTTTAAGATTGAAAACTTTTAATTGCATCTTGCTTAATGGGAATATAACATAGCTGGGTTATATGGGTTATAAGAAGTAAAGTAAGTTGTCAACTTAATATGTTTCTTTTTAAATTAATTAGCTAATCAATCACGTGTTTTTAAGACAGTTAAGTGCTTTTAAATGATCTATTATAAATAAGCTAAAAAGACCTGGCAAACTTAATTTTGTGATTTATATGCAAAGCGCGTTTAATAATTTATAAAAGCGGGTACATAATTACCTGTATTAGCGGTATTTAATTAGCGAGAAATAGTGTGATTTTATCCCCAAATATATAATGTTTTGGTGTCATGGTTTGTATGAGTTATATTTGAGAAAAAAAAATACCAATCAATTATTATTGCTAAAACTAAAATTTGGCCAATATAGGTTACAGTGACCAGCACACTTACCTGTTTTAAGCCTCGTCCACGCCGTATGTCGTTCTCTTACAGTTATTTCTGTATTATTTTGATTTCTTAGATCGCGAGTTGTACAGACAAAGTATTCTAAGAACTTGTATAATAACTTTTAAAACAAGCCAACTACGCCCATAAAAAAACAATAACAACCCATCAATTGTTTTAGAATTGCCTTCAACGTAAACGGATATCTGCGTGTACGTTAATATTTTCTAATTCTTAAACTAATTGACTACTTATAACAAGTAAACATTTTTCAAAAGGAAACAAAATTATTTCTGTAGAGAAACTGCTTACAAATTCAGCTTAATAGATATAAGGGTGTTTTATTATAGCGACTTGTGAAACATTTATAAATTATAAAACAATTGAAATTCTCGACACACAAGAAAACAAAGGGTGCATACATATACTTATACTCATTCACACATTTAAAGTTGCACCTATTTCAAATGAACCTTTAGTGTAATTACAAAAATAAACAGAGTAAGTGTGAAAATCGTGACAAAACAACAACAACAGCCTGCCATGACCAGGATTCGAACCTGGGTTGTCGCGGCCACAACGCGAAGTACTAACCACTATACGATCATGGCTATCAGGCGTACGAATAACTTCGCTTCAAAGTGGAACTTTAGTCACAAAGTTTCACGTACATTGTTCTTGGTTGTTTATCTCAATTTCGCGGATTGTGCATCAAAGTCTCCATTTCGGAGACTCTTACAATTAGAATTAATTACAATTAGTTTAAAATGCACGCTAGTTACTCGAACAACAGCAAAATGATTAATTTCATCGTCTTCCCGTCACACATTTCTAAAACATCAAACACATTATTTATGAGCAAATTAATTATTATAAAATCAGTTAAATATATATATATATAAGATGTTTTATGATATTTAATTGTAATATATTAACAAATGAATTTTACAACTATATATAAAGTTATATTGTGGTCGTGAATACTATGCAAATCACCCGGCTCATTGGCCTTCATGTCACTTGCAAACAAAGAATAAGACATTTTAAATGGTCAAATTATTTTTTTTTGATAATCCAATTAAGAAAAAATCGAAGAAATGAAAATGCTTGGAGAACATACTCCGGGCATTGCCAGGTACAGTCATTAAAATTCAAAATGTATGTAACTGATAAATACACACTGATGAGAGAGTTCTGATATTCGGGAAATAGATAAATAACTTTAAATACAACAACAACAACCTCCATGACCAGGATTCGAACATGAGTTTCGCAGTCGATCGTTTATTGATCGAAATTTTAATTGTGATTGCGTTATTTAGAGTCTTAAAACTCAACTGTTTATTTGTGAAATAAGCATATAGTTTGTCGAGTATTATATGTTTTTAGCCTTTTCACAAACTAAAGGAAAAAAAATCTCAACGAAAGTTTAAATTTTAATCTCACCACAGATTGCTGGTCTGTGTATGTGAATATTTTCATTCAAACGAGTCGACATGTTCGCAGACGTTATAATGTCTTTTTTCTTGCTATGTTGCACAATGGATTCAAAATATCAGCACGCCATCAAACTACACATGTATGAATATACGTCTATCATGGCCGGTACAATGATTTTCTCGAGGTGGCACATGTGAAATAAATATGAAATCAATATTATTAATAACTAATGAATCACAAAAGAAAATATCCTGCCATGACCAGGATTCAAATCTGGGTTGTCGCGGCCACAACGCGAAGTACTAACTACTATACGATCATGGCTAACAGGCAAGGTGTTTGTTTTCGACCACAGTCGTTATTTACTGATGTTTGAATACAGGTGCGATATTTTAACCACACGACTGCTTACCTGGACTGTTCGGATAGTGTATATACAAGACGTATAAAGGTATCAATAACATAGTCCACACTCCAACCGCAGGGATGGAGCCGGGGATGGGGTTGTGGGGTTGGGGGAGGGGGGGGGGGGCAGCAGGTGCGTGGGGGGGGGGGGGTTCGTGGGGTAGGGATGCATCCCCCACCAGCCAGGTAAAAGCGTAGAGTTGTGATGAAAACACATACATGTAAGCTTAAAAGTACTAAACTTTTAAAAGTAAACTGTGCCTGTTGAATGCTTAGGTCGAAGTTAACGCCCTTACTCTCTCTCTCTCTCTCTCTCTCTCTCTCTCTCTCTCTCTCTCTCTCTCTCTCTCTCTCTCTCTCTCTCTGTGTGCGTGCGTGTGTGTGTGTGTGTGTGTGTGTGTGTGTGTGTGTGTGTGTGTGTGTGTGTGTGTGTGTGTGTGTGTGTGTGTGTGCGTGTGTGTGTGTGTGTGTGTGTGTGTGTGTGTGTGTGTGTGTGTGTGTAGCATTTACTGCGATAAAGTTGAATGGATCGGGATCCATACCCCGCCACCAGCATTCTTATGATCCGCCCCTGTACTACCGGATCTACATCTTACTTACGTAACTATAAAGATAACCAGTGCTACGTGACTGGAAGGTATTCTATAAATCACAGTTGAATATTTTCAAGTTTAATTAAGTTTGCAACTGTTGAATTAGCTTTAAGATGGTATCCGGCCGTTTGTCTATGTCAAATGCATGATGTTATATTTTCCCACTGTTTTGTGAATTTTGGTATAAGTGTATTATTAATCCATACTTTAGTAACGGCAGTTTAGTAACGACAACTTTGACCACTCCCTCAATGGCTAGACAATACAAATCGTGAAACAAATCGGGCTAAATGTTCATTCTTCAATTTCTATCAATAATCAAAGAGGACAGGTCTAATAAAGTATATTCCCATGCCAAAGCGGATTAACGGGTCGTGAAAGCGGTGAAATGATAAAATGCCCCAAATTTTGAATGCTCATTACTATGAAGTCTTTTGTCCGACTCTTCTAAAACTTTCCAAAATTATGTATACATTCTATAAGAACAGAATGGCAAAATATAAACGTGAAAAATTACCTAGAAATACGTTTTCTTTTCTTAGAATTTTTTTTTCAGTCATTTTGTGGGGGCAAAAGTTCATCTTCACAGCAAAGCTTATATAAAACAACATTTAGCAGAATTATTAAATACACCCTAATGGAGGTAGTATGGAGCTTAAAATTTTGATTACCTTAACCGTGTTTGATAAATCTATCACCATAGTTTTCAATGTCAAAAAAGTAGTCCCTCTTTGAAACAGAAAGTACATGTGTTTTCACTTGATTTTTAAAGTGTGTTTTTATGCATGTTCTAAACACTCACTATGAAAATTAAGTGAGCTTCTACGTTGAAAATTGTTTGAACAAACTTATGTTACAATAAAATTGTGTCTATAAACATATTTCCTGGGCTAAACTGCTCATAACAAAAAATGGTAGTTTTATCAATATTCATCAAATTTCACTTTTTTGTGAAGTAATCTTAATAAATTATGATATAATGTGTTATAACATTGGTTTTGATGTATGGCATGAATATTTATATGAAAAAATAATGAACTTTGAAAATTAAAATTTTATGAAATGTGCCGCTTAAGCGACCCCTTAACGGGTTGATGATATAACATGATCTCAAACGTCAGTGGTCATGTGGGGCTCCGAGTTTGAAAATAGCTAACTGTGCAGCGTGGCTAAGCTAGGAAATACATGTTTGTTATCAGGAGTGGGTTGTTATTCTTCACTAGTCACATAGGAGTAGGATACCAATAACTGCATATTATGAGATCTTTTCAGGTAATAATAATTTGTTGCATGGAAGAAAATCAATTGTCCAATCTATCGAGTACTATCTTTAAATTGTTTAACATGTACACGGATATTGATTGTCACAAGCTAGAACACAGATCGTTTGAAGTACAGTATTTCAATGGAAACAAGTAAAACAGTATCACCTAATATGTTAGAAATCGTCGCCGACATACTAGAAATCAAAAGCGACGTATCATTCGCACTAGAAGTACTTAAAGAAAATAAACACATTTAACAGGAATGTTTTATTGAACTTACAAAAATAAGCAGAGTAATTTAATAAATCGGGACGAAAAAAAAAACAACAAGAAAAAATAACCGACTGCCATGACCAGGATTCGAACCTGGGTTGTCGCGGCCACAACGCGAAGTACTAACCACTATACGATCATGGCTATCAGTCGAGTTACTATAACAATGCACAACAACCGGTTTTTAAATTCAATCTGAAACTATTAAACACCTTTCCTCGAATGATGAGTTCGCTAACAGGAAATGAGTCTAAGGTTCTATCCGGTCATTTAGGCGTGGTCTAATTCCAATTATAATACATTGATGTCGCTATGACGGCCATAAATATCATCGATGCTGTGTATTTTAAACACAAATAAATGTATTGTACTAAATATCTTGTCTTGTTCGTTTGATTATTTTACCTTTAAATGGTATTACAGATCTGCCAAGTTGGATCATTTTTTGTGTGTGGAAAAATCAGAAATAGAAAGAAACTCGTGTACCATCGTAATTATTTATTGCTGCGATTTATTTAGATGAATTAAACGCCCCATGCCCTTAATAAACAGTGGCTTTAAAGTTCCTTTTAAATATTGTTCACTCTAAAACCGCCTGCGTTAGTACTGTAGTACAGTTCAAAACGTAACATTTTGGACAGTTTAAGCAAAGGTCGAGGTTTCCCGATAAGTCAAGTTAAAAGAACAATAGCTGTAAACGGCGGAAATATAGCGATAACGTGCAGCACGCTAGGCTCCTATATTTGAGTCTCCGTTTCGATAGATCTGCTTTTTACATTTTTGTATTTTTAGCAAAATCAATTCTGTTACATAAATTTATTATGATTTTAATTATTTTACGAAAATAAACTAAGAAGACCACGTGACCATTTCCTATTTAGATCATCCGGGTAGTCAGCTCTGACGTCGATATCTTTTTTTAGCCATCTTCGTCCGGCTTATTATAAAACTGGAAAATAATTAATTTAAAGCTTAATATTTCACGAACTGTGTTGTCTAACAACTGAGGCATGTTATAGATAGCCTTTGCTTAAACTAAAGTATACGTTTATGCAAAAAATATGTACAAATTTCCCCAGAACAGGGATGAAATGATGTTACATGTGTAAGATGTAGGCAAACTGTCGGATACTACATTAAACAAGAGGCCGTAATAACTCAATCCTTCCCTTACTGACCGTAACACTCTCTCACCCCCCCCCCCCCCGCCCCCGCCTCTCCCGCCCCCTCTCCCACCGGGATCAAGAGCCCCAAGGCGAGAAGAATAGAACAGAACAGAACAGAACGTATGCTATTTTCAGACTTTAGTACAAGAGCTCATCGTCACATAAACAGAATATATACAATGCAAGCCAACATGGAGATTATATCAGTAAACAATAGAGTAAATCGAAATAAATGTAGGTCAGAGTGACATACATATGGTAATTGATTATGTTGACATGAATGTTAAATTAAACGTTCTATAATTATGCAATGCTTGTAAATACTTCCTTACAATATTTTAACTATTAATAAAACTTCTATATGTAAATTCGTCTTTCAACAATGCGTGTATATGCTGATTTAGTAATAAGGTGTTGGTCGTGTAGTTCCATAAATTTATACATGTTCGGTCATTTACAAAAATATGCTGTTATATATATTAATATTATTTAAGGATAATAAGAAAGATCAAAACGGAAAAAATCAACTTCAACCTCATGTTTGATACAATATGTACATTTTCTTTCATGTCATTCCGTGTCTCCCCTTTTCTATTGATAGAACATGCGATGACAGCTTAAGTTTTGCGGTAAGAAGAGTTTTCTCCTTATATACATGTATGCAATTTAATATTTACATGCCGTAAGCTAATCGCTACAATAAACTATATATAAAGAAAAAAATGCAGTCAGATTAATATCTACATGAATACCCTTCGATAATAGTTTTATTCGTGTTTATTTAAAGTTGTTGTTTTTTACTGAAAAATTATCATGCAAGTTGTATAAACATGCGGAATAAACCGCCGATGCGGTAATGAGACTTTGACTTCAGCTTTGGCTGTTCAAATTAAACATTAATTAAAAATATTTTGACGTATACAAACAGTACATAGTCAATATACAAAACACATATTCAAACAAATAAATTCACATATAATGTTAAAACCAGATAACCATACACAAAGGCTTAAAACAAACATGCGATCAGCAGGTAGAGACAATATTAAGGTGTACAGGGCAAGTATTAAAACTATGACACGGATCTGTACAGATTGTGGACTCCGGTTAACCAAGCCACAGGTTTACACGCTACTCTTTATGTATAATGGTGTACCTCAGCGACAAAAGCTATAGACACTGATAAACAGACCAGCAAGCGCACTACACATCAAGCCTGTTAGCCATGATCGTATAGTGGTTAGTACTTCGCGTTGTGGCCGCGACAACCCAGGTTCGAATCCTGGTCATGGCAGTGGCTTTCTTTTTTTCTCTTTAATTTTGTTACAACTGTACTATAACTATACTATACATATCGTAGCACGAACAATGCCCAAAGATACCGAATTCTGGTTGATATTTACAAATAATATTTAAACACAAACAACACGATGTAACAAGTAGAACTAAGAAACAAATCATCATACTTTACAAAGTGAACACTTACAAGAAAAACAACAATATTATATATATACAAACAAGCTTGAATGTTGAACATCCGCCTCTTAGCCATGATCGTATAGTGGTTAGTACTTCGCGTTGTGGCCGCGACAACCCAGGTTCGAATCCTGGTCATGGCAGAGGCTTTCCTTTCTTTTTCTTTTTTATTATGTTAAAACTATACAAATAAACACATTTACTTCTTAGCATGTGTCGGTGTGCCGTAAAACCCAAAATACAAAATACAAAATACTTCTTAGCATATTAGATCGGCACTTATTAAGAGTATAAAATATCATCTCTTGAGTCATCATGTTTACGAACACTCGCCAAAGATACCGAATTCTGGATGATATTTACAAATAATATTTAAACACAAACAACACGATGAAACAAGTAAAACTAAGAGTAAGTCGTCATACTTTAAAAAGTGAACACTTACAAGAATAAACAACGATATTCTATGTCTGTCTCTCTGTCTCTCTGTTTTTCTCTCTGTTTCTCTCTCTCTCTCTCTCTCTCTCTCTCTCTCTCTCTCTCTCTCTCTCTCTCTCTCTCTCTCTCTCTCTCTCTCTCTCTCTCTCTCTCTCTTATCTCTTGTTGTTACATATACAAGCTTGAATAAGTTTAAATATCCGCCTGTTAGCCATGATCGTATAGTGGTTAGTACTTCGCGTTGTGGCCGCGACAACCCAGGTTCGAATCCTGGTCATGGCAGGGTTAGTTTTTTCTTTTCACGAAATCAAAAAGAATACCTAAACTGCCCACTTTATGCAATGTAAACAGATTTTCACACATTTCTGTTTAAATTTTACGTCAGCCATATTCACTTCTGACACTTTGTACTGACTGCCTTGCCCAATACGCAAATATTTAAATAAATATTTGATGGATGGTGTCGTTCTTCTATTTATTTATTTATTTATTTATTTATTTATTTATTTATTTATTTATTTATTTATTTATTTATTTATTTATTTATTTTTCTTTTTTCTTTCTTTCTTTCTTTCTTTCTTTCTTTTTTTCTTATTTATTTATTTATTTATTTATTTATTTATTTATTTATTTATTTATTTATTTATTTATTTATTTATTTATTTATTTTGCTCACCGTTTCACCAATAGAATTTCAGATATCTAGAGACGGTATCCTCTTGTAGCAGATATAGTGCTGCCCTCACTGTGTATAGCATGCCGTGAACACCTGGCATGATACCACACCAAGTTACATTATCCGGCAAACTAGTCGTGGAACAACCCTTATATTTGCTTGAGAGTTAGCAAGGAAGCTAAACGACTACCGTTTTAACGACATTGGTATCTCTCGGCCCGGAATCGAACACGGGCCTCCCAACCTGGAGTCGACGCTCTACCGATTGCGCTGCCAGGTCCGATTGGTGTCCTTCTAAGCGTCATATATATACACTAATGTTTGATCTTCAAATAGCTAAACACATTTGTAAGAAAACACATCATTTCGTCTCTCGATTATTACGAAGATACGATTAATTGGTATCATACCGCTTGGGTCCATGCCTCGCTCGGGGCGCAGGACTTAAAGTGGAAATGTCTTCTTGTAGCCCAGCGGTGCGCCAACGGCCCTACATAGACATCTGTCAGGGATATTCCTATGATAAATAGCTAGACGTCGCTTTAATGGTATTTTTTTGGTCTCTGCGATGTATTACAAAACAACAACGGAAACAAAAACTATGTCATAAGAAATGAAACGTCTTGGCGATAAGATACAAAGGTTCGCGTTCAACGTGGAAAACTATGAATATAATACCATGACCATTTAAGCTTGAAATAGAAATTTCATGAGCAACATGTCATTAATAGGCATTTAACCATTAACTAGAATTACATATGTGCCAATAGTTAATTACAAAATACGTCTATATTTGTATTAAAACATACCAGTAATTAATGAACAGGTTTGAATGTTTTATGAAGAGTTTTCTACTACTCATTACAAAGCGTAGTGATGGAGTCGCCGATTTGTAACTCCTCTGGCTGCTTAGCCCCCATCGCGTGGGTTCGAGTCCCGTCCGGGGCGAAGGACTTAATGTGTGAAGATCTTCCAGCTGACCTGCGGTGTGCCGGTGGTCCTACACGGACATGTGTCTGCGGTCTTCCTCCACCAAAAGCAGCAGGATGTCGCTATAATTATCATAATTAGTCAATCATAAAACAAAATAAAATTTATTTCAGGGAATCGTATTTTACCTTTCTTGGATAAAATTTAGCTTCTATTAGTGTACAAGTCTCCGAAAAGTTCGTATCCGGCTTTGCGCGAGCACAATCTGCTTGCAAATCAACTGACCATATAGATGGGTCGCAACATGGCTTCAATACAACATAATTTACCGACAACTTTTAAACGCTTTATGACAATTATAAGCAAATCAGACAAAAACTGAGTAGGATATTCTAATGTCTTGACCAATCTGCAGGCTAGTTATCAAAACATGCTTACATGTCTTGGTCAATAGGTAATCTGTTTCCGCAAGGCACAATTACATATTCTGTTGTGTTTTTTTACCGTTCTCTTTACACATAATTATATTCATTTTACGAGGCACAAATATGCAGCTCTGCAAGTAAAGGTGTGGGCTCTTTAATCTTATTATTATCATCGTCGTCTTAGTCGTACTCATCATCGGAACCAGCGTGACTACCTTCATTAATTTGTAAGATGCTGGTGGTGGCAAAATGGTACCATATTGGATTGATAATAAAAGTTTGAATAAAAACATAACTGCTACAATATTTACGCTGGTTTAAAGAAGCAAACCGGAGTCCATGTAATATTTATATAAAGGAAATCGATAAAACTTTAATGCTGTAAATGCTCATACAACATCAAGCCTTAAAATGTAAAATTAATGTAAAAATAAAGTAAAACTTCCCAACCTTTATTCTTTTATGTTCTAAAATGGGACATTTTCTCTTTGCGACAGACTATTATTAATTAACACATTTTGTCATATCTTTGGTTACTACCTTAAATTCAGAATGTAGAAAAAGGGTGGTAATTTTCACGCTTTCAAATAAAACAGATAGTATTTTCCGGGCGCTCTTTTACCTCTCTCATGGGCATATTTCACCGCCATTCACAGTTTGTTATCGGCCAATCGTTGCAAATTATTTTATTGGATGTCGCCTATTGTTATAAAAGAGCCTTAGAGTAGAAAAAAATCTCATATCAAAAGATCGAACCGAGATTGCTCTGTTGTTGATGACGATGACGATGGTGATTAAATATTCATTGATATTCGGCAATGAATTCGTGAGACGTAATTAAGCGCCATCTATGGAATCTCGGGCAGGTAATTGAATATCTTCATCAAATGAGATTTCCAGAGACAATCTGTTGAAAAACAACAGTAAAATCCAATTGATTATAGAAGCCTCCGTTTCGACGGAAGAAACATAAATGTGTTTCAAGAAGTAAATAACACGCAAACATTAGTTTGATTACTTCTACATATACGGTAGGCAAGTTGCATTTACCTTAATTAAGACTTATTACATCTCAATTTCAATTCAATTCAACAATTTATTGCATTAAAATACATGGTGTTTTACAGCAAGTCAAAATACATGTAAAAATACAGTGACAAAAGAAAGGACATGGTATCATCTTAAGAGCATTTTGAAGAAATAGTAATTACAATCTCATTTTGTTAGCAAAATATATGTATCTCGAAACTTTTCTTTTTATATCTTGATTTGGCTTTCATTAAAGTAATAAACTTTTGTTTAGTAGGCCAGGTGTAGGAAGAGGTAATCTAAGGAAGAACATGTTTAGCATATTTTTGCCAATCGTAACATTTCGACAACCAATTTCATTTGTTTTCGAGTTTCAAAGAGGTATTTATCAATTCAAAAACAAGGTGTTTATATTTTGTATATATGATCAGAATTTTTATGACAGAAAAATTACGTACTATATTTGTTAAAATTAATATCATTGAAAAAGTAAAGTTTGTAACAATTGGGTATAGAAACAGACGAACAGGTAAAATAAACAATTTCTTAAAATTGATAAATTGATAAGCGCACCTGTCACCACTGTCGTTCCTTAATTAAAAATGCAATAAAACCATATAGTTCATATAATTTGTCAAACATTTTGAAGCTTCCATGGTGTTTCATTACCTTTGATTTCGAGGAAAAGACTGGATTCTTGTTTGATTGATTACAATTTTCCTGCAACTGTTGCTATGGTAATACATCACGTGATCTTTATCTATGGTCAATCGCAACAATCATACCGTATCTGGAAACATCGCTCGTAATAAGATGCAAATTTCACAGACTGGGTTTTCATTTACGGACGCCGTAAAAAATGGTGGCCATATTTTCCAGTAGGTTTATTTGTCGGGACCTGGACCTAATCTTGGTTCTCCGATTCGGTGATGTTGACACGTGACATATGGGGCATCTCGAAGATAGCGGCGTTCAGATCAGAACTACGACAACCATCATCTGTCTTAAAGGTGGTGTCCGACAATTCGGACTAAAGTTTTGTTTCTTAGCCAATCAAATATATTGGTGTTACCCCACAAAGTTAACGAGAAATGTTGTTTATATATACCCTAAATGTATATGAAAAGAGGGGCTTAAATAATGGTAATCACAATCACCAATAGGGTTTTCCTTTCTGCACAGTTGCTATTTTTAGACTAAGAAAACCACGTGACAACTTACTTCTAAGATTACATTATATTATCATCATGGTTATCCGCTCTGACGTCGATATGTATTTTATCACCACAGCGTGCTTATTTATAGATTTGGACAGAATGAATATTTAGAGCGATTCGTTGCACGATTGGTCTAACAACTGAGGCAGTGTCAGAATCGTCTTTATAAGACGAAAGTATGAGTTTATGTAGAGATTATACCAAAATTTACACCAAACAAGGGTAATATTTTGTTACTTCAAATTGTATTTCGAAAAGTCAAACTGTCGGATACCATATTTAATTAAAACGGCCAATGATTAGTAGACTTAAAAATGGCCGATTTCGATAGAAGAATTCAGCGTTTGCGGCGTTTTATTCACATTGGACGGGTTTTTCGAGACCGCTCGAACCCTTTAGAGCAGTTGGCAAGGGAGGAGGTATGTTATCGTTACCGATTCTACCCGAATCAATTCTGCTGTTATTGCAAACGATTTTAGAAGGTCTTGAGTCGGCGACGAATCGGTCGATATTCTAAGCAGTTTTAATGATACTGATCATAATTTGTCGCTGCGATGTATTTAAAAATCAGTCAAAACTCCAACAGCAAAAAAGCACCCCAAAACAAAACAAAAAACAAAAACCAAATTACATAAAACAAAAAAACAACAAAACAAAAACAACAACAACAAAAAACAAACAAACAAAACAAAAACAACAATCACAACTGTCGAACATTTAGATAACATGTCTAGAATCAATGTGGGACAGTCTGGGTTCCTAGGTGTCCTTGGAAAAAGAAGGCTGTCGGGGTTGGGTGTATCTACTTTTCAGGGCACTGTCCTCTTAATGGTGTATTTATGAAATAGAGGATATTTGTCGACTTTAGTGTATGATCGTACCTTATATCAAGAGTGATCATAAAAAAATATTGTTTTTCTATGACCACGAGGGGGCGAGGGGGTGGGGGTGGGGATGTGTTTCGGGGGAAAATAAATACTTACATATTACATGAAGTCAGAAAGGGGGCGGGGATATAAAATACCATATTAAATTAAAAACAATATTTATTTTCACATAATTCTTTTACAACATAAAATATAAATTTTGCTATCAAGATAACCAATCTATCAGTATATTGTTTTAAATTTTTACCCTCTGACACCTACATATTTATATAAAGTCTACACTACCTTATGAAAACAATCCATGTAAGCCTTTTTAACTCCTGATTGGTGCACACAGGAAGTAAATTAAACAAATATGGCTAGGTGGGAATGAACCCATACGCTAAAAGGTGGCCATACCATTTAATTCGAGCAATATGCAACACTTATACAAACTATGCCTGGTGACAATTTGTCAAACCTGGCAACGGTTTAAAAATATCAATTCTCCTTTTTATAATGTTTTCTAAATAAAGGCACATTTCTTCCACAAACAATAACATTAATTAACTTACTTTTTTACAATTTTAACTTATGTGTATGTTTCTCATAATGCTCAATAAGCGCCTATAATCACTTTGATCACATTTTCGGAAAAAATTGCCTGCCCATCTACACTTGTTCCGTCGTTTAAACATGTGAAGACATAAATGCATGCACCAAAGATTGCATTAACTTCAAACATAAACAAAAAACTTTCCATTTAATTAACACATTTGTGCACTTGCAAATAAGATAAATATAAATAATTTAATAATAGAAAAAAAATACAGATGACTACAAATGATCTCAGCAGCATACAATAATTATATACACATATTATATAATGCTACATAAACTAATGTTTTTATGACAAACTGTAATATGTAATATATATATATATATATTCTGTCCTTAGAAGTACACGTATTTTAAACCAATGCAGTGGTTGGTTTTCCCATCCTTACCTTCGATTCGCTGGGAAAATGAAAAAGAAGAAATCATTTGAGATGATTCCGGTGGGATCCAAGAAATTAACTGGAGATTTCTTTCTTTGCCAACTTCTAAAATCTTCGTACCACAAGAGATAAATGAAATAGTACTTGTATTTGAAAGAAAAGTTTGAATAGATTCTGCTAAACCTTGCGGCTAATAGTAAATGCATGCATTCCCATTGCTACCTTTTTAATTTAGAGTAAGGAAAAGAATAAATAAATAAATAAATAAATAAAAAAATAAATAAATAAATAAATAAATAAATAATAATTAAATAAATAAAATAAATAATAAATAAATAAATAAATATTTTTGTAGTTGTATTTCGTTAATCGAAATTATAATCTATAAAAGTCGAAATTAATTAAAATGTTTTCTTATTAGATTGCCCTGACCACTTTCTTAACATCAGGCCAGGAAACGACTGGGAGAGTTAATTTCTCATTGATTTTCATTATTGAAGGAAAAAAATGACCGATTGACCAACACTTGTAATAGTCGCAGGAGCCCCCTGTGCGTTGATTAAGCGGACATTAATCAAATGTTCATGTCATTACCGTGAGACCGAGACACAAACATATGGCGGTGAACCACTCCGGTCGAACTTGATAGACAGAGTTCGACTGTCAACCCGGGTTGATGAAGTCATCTGATGGTATGACTTAAGTTTCTTCAGTTAGTTTGAAGAGTAGCGCAAAACTCTCAGTATTTCTAACAGAAACCTGTCGGAACGAGAATGCCTTTGTCACGACATCACCTTGTTTCCAGCATCTTACAAGACAAACCGACACTGTCGTGGTTATCAACGGAGAATTGATACTCGTGGAAATGGAGTTCATCTTGTTTCATGTCCGCAATGTCACTATAGAGACAAAGGAGCGCCAAATAAGTCATTTAAATCGATCACGACTCGATTTGCTAGCTGTGACATATTCTCGAAGTTCCGACTAAGATTAATCGAGTCGGTAGGACAATAGACCGTTAACTGGTCAGTTTGTGACGAGGTTTGGCGTATTGTCGGCAATCGTCGTCGGCATATTGCTCCGACAGGTAACACAAAGGTTTTATATCGGGAACTGACGAGATAATTACTTTTCGGGTCATTAAGGTTAATCGTACCACTGAAGTATTGGGATAGCTAAGAAAGCAACAGGCTCAAGTAGAAAGTGGCCACTGTCTTCGAAGTAGATTGAAATAAAATACAGTTACAAAGATGGTGCATTGATTGTTGTTCTTTTTTTTTTGGTCAAGATTGGTCGTGAGAACAGGGCTAAAGAATGGTTTGTAGCAGGTTTTTGATTTGTTGCAGGTATGTTATATTTGGGCTTAAAGTTACTTTACCTTTTTCTGAAAAGGGTTAAGCACAATAAAATTAAAAGCATTGAAATATACCCGCTTATAGACTATATACATCTGATAAACGTTGGACTGGAAATTGTAAGTGTTCGATTGTATTGAGGGCAAATTGGTGACATTTTTCTATATGTGTAATTACATAATGTTCTTTACCATACATTGATTAACCAATCAGGGAACATCTGGAATTTCATACAACATCTTATAACATCATCTATATCCAATTAAGAAAAATTCCAATTAATTTGCACGCTGATTCATTATTTTTATTCCTTCCTTAATAATTTAAAAATATTACAATTCGTAAACACTTATTTTGTCGCATTATAAAATTGTCAGCGATACTAAAACGCCGGATTTCAGGTAAGTGCAGATTTTGAGGAAGCCATGTTATAAAGGTTTTAACAGTGAATTATCATTATCAATCTTGCTACATCATCTAACCCATGAATCGAAAACGTTTTGTAAATGTGTACTATACAGTTTCTATTTCAAAGTGTTAAATCGGCATCTATGTCGTTTTCAATCGCTTTCATTTTTCGCAAGTATTTACATCAACAAAACACCCCTTTACTACTTGTCATTATTGCAAAGCCTTTAACCAACTTTTTATGTCAATTTAAGCATTATTTTATCGCTGCAATCAAAGGAGAATTCATAATTCGCATATGTCATTGAAGACGGCCACACTGTTTTTCATTTGAGCATTGAACGGGTCTTTACGCACCAGAGAAATTGAATATCATATCCGAGCAATAAAAATCGTCCTTCGCTTTTGGGGCATGCTTAAAACTATATCAATTTAACACCCAATATCAAGTGGCCATGGTATACCGCTTTGATTAATTAAAACGAGACTAAAGAAATAAACATCAACAAAAAGCGAGTCATCCGAATGAAGAATAGAACGCCAACTGCATGCTGGGAAGGCTCATTCGACTGGCGTCGGACTCGGACCTATTCGTCTAATTTATGGCGCTCGTTTAGTCTGCGGGTCGGGTCGGTATTATAGTCCCGTTGCGGGTGTCTTGTCTATATTTCACTTAAATTTAAGTTAGGAATAAACTCATTTACCTACTGCCAGGCTAAGATGAAGAAATAACGAGGGATGGCTCCTCGACTCGTTGATGTGGCGAGAATATGGTGTGAGGTTTTATTACACAGCCTAAGAATGCATTTATATAGACTACCAGTGTAAGATGACACGTAGATATTTTGTCCAGACAATATCTGCCACAATTTTGCAAGAGAAAAAGGTGCAACTTAATTAAATGGAAATATAAAAATGAAACTTTATAAAAGGGAAATGAACTGGCTAAGAAACATCATGAATAGTTTTGGCGATAGAGTTCCAACGTGTTGTAATTGCGGTTTCAATGAAGTGGTAATGTCTCTAAACCACCTTAAATCTGTAAGTTTCGGTAAAATGGCATTTCATTAAATAATTTAAATAGTGATGATAGGGATTTAAATGTTTATATTTTGTAAATTCATGTGGTCGATACATCAAAGGCCGCCTGTGGCCTTGTAATTAGTCTCGCCGATTTGTAACTGTTCCGACTTTATGACTCCTGGCTCCAAGTTCCGATTTGAGCGAGAACTTTTAGGGGATGCTGTCCTCCAAATGGCTTACAGGGCTTCTGTGCTTCTTCTCAGACATTTTCTTGTATTCACCTTCACCAGTAATAACCGGAGCAAAATGACCATTATTGTGATACAGCGATGTACTTACAATCAAAACAAAACATCTAAAGGGAATATATTTAGTAAAATATAGGGCTTAAATGATTTGGTTTTTAATTGTAAAGGTCGTTTGATCGAAACGGTTTAATAAAGTCTCAATTAGGGATTGGGATTAGGGATTATGGAATAGCCGGCATTTTTGCCGATACTGCGCAGCGACATTTCTATCATTATAGCACAGGGGCACTTATGAGGTGCCCAGGAGCTGAACCCGGTCGGTTCATTATACTGACACCGACGAATCAGGCGTAATGCTGTCCCCTTAGCGCCGAGGGTTAGGAAGGAAGCCACTACTACCAACTTTACAACTTTAGAGTCTTTGGTATGACCCGGCCAGGGTTCGAACCCACGAGCTCCCGATCCGCAAGCCGACGCTCTACCACCTGAGCTATTGCGACCGGTTTATATATATATATATATATATATATATATATATATATATATATATATATATATATATATATATATATATATATATATACATATATTGTCGAAACAAAATAATATAATATACTCACTGAAATATAAAATATAATGCAAACACAACAATAGGTTTCTTTAAAATGTACTTTATTGTAAAGTTTTCCTGCCCTACAGAGTACAGCCTGCCGAGACGCTACTACACTACAAAACAACCCGAATCAGAAACACCAGCATTTAAAAAAATAATATAACTTAATTCTTATAGGGCCTTGTAAAAACATTTAAAGGGGATTGACAGAAAAGTAACAAGACTATTAGCCCAAGTCCTATTGGATCTGGCCGATTAGCGTTACCCATCCCCCCCCCCCCGCCATCCCGCCCCCCACCCCCTCCCCCCCAAAAAAAAGAAAAAAAAAGAAAAGCAAACAAACTTGTAAATCTTCCAATTCAACGAGTTACATGTATAACTCCGAAGAGACTTTGAGATTAAGTCTATGTCGTGATATATGAATAATCCAGCGGACCTGCGGTGCGTCGGTGGTTCTACCCAGATATTCACAAACAACACTTATACGTTGTCGATACGGCCATAATTGTGTTTCTGTGCGCCGAAGATCTATATAAAAATCAAATCAAAACAAGAAAAAATAAAAAATACGAAACAAAAAGATTTCAAACGAGTCCGACTAAAATATCCAGATCAGCAAGAACAGAGAACGATTTTATTCGAACCAATTATGTAACCTAATACCGGTACATTCATAACAACTATGTCAGACATCGCCTCCTTAAGTTTGAAGAACACCACTCTTGGGACAAGACCAGAAACAAGTAGCCTTTGTCAAAAACAACTTGATCTAATTATTGTCAAAGCGCCGTGACAGGTTTAAGTCTCGTGAATTCGCGCGAGACTACTAGAACGGTTGCACGATTGGCGAAAATGACTAAATGGTTCCCCGTATATCTGCCTTAATGATAGGACCCGACTGGAAACAAAAGGAACCAACGACGGGAGTGCTTTCTATGCTGACACAATTGAGTCAAAATCCTATTTTTTAAAATATAATTTTAGCTCTAGTTTTTTATCTACTTGCCTTAACAAATAACAAATACAACATTTTGAGACATTCATTATAAAAACGCAATAAAGAAATTCATTATATAACTTTTTAAAGGCTTATTTAAAATCAGAAAGACGTGTATGAAATACAATTTTGATAATCTCAGTGTAGTATTTTAGCACGTGAAATAGGTTATTAAGATACTTATAATGATAATGTAAAATTACAGGTTTTGCAGCTCCGAGATTTATTACGCCGTTGTAAATACATAGTTAATGTTGCTATAGGCTCACAAGCTATCTTTTAATGGAGATTCTTAATTGCAAACTGCATCAGTATACAACAGCCAAACACAGTGTGTTAAGTCTTTTACTGCTGCATGTTAAAACGTGTTTTAAGTCGCTATACATTATCGGCAACCCTATTGATAGCGGTTGATTTTGATCTCATGATTGTGGCTATTTTGATCTTTTTCTTTACGTTCCGACATGTTCTGAGCCGTGTATACTTTACACGCTGGTGGTTGCATTTACGATTTTCCTCATTGTCTTGTAAGCACATTTAAAGGGGTGAATGAGTTGTCGCATTTTGATTGGTTAAATTTGGCTGGTTTGAAACGGTCCATGCTAATTTTCAACAAATTCAGGAATGTATAATCTTTTCTAAAAGAAATTGAACCAAGAATCAAGAATTTCTTAAAAAAGAATATTTATCCCTTTGCATTGTTTATTTAATAATTTTTCAAAGAGGCCGAAGGGTCAGATATATTAAGATTGACATTTTGTACATTTTAATCGCGGTCCCTTTTCTATTTCATTCGTCTGTATTTTCATAAAGCATAGAAACGGGAAAAATCACAAAAAAACCAACACAAACAAGAAAAGAAAACCGCCTCAAAAGACAGCAAAAACTCGCCTTCAAGTGTATTATTGACCCGAACAGTTCTTCATAACATGTGTCAGAATGACAAGATGGACGGTGGGACGGCTCCGACGGGAGAGGGCCGGGATAGGAAAGCAGCTCTAAGCACTAATCTGTCGTTATGAAAACAACACAAACTACCCGGGGACCATGAGATCTATGTGGTCCTGCCAGATATTGTCATCCGCAGCAGATCTGCAAAACATCACCTCCATGACAGAAGCATTTAAAAGGCGGCGTGGTCAGCACTTTATGGAAATATATGTACGTGTATATTAAATATGATATAATTTATTTGAAATATACAGAGAAAGTCGTAAGATTTTTCTTAGATTTTTAGAGATCGAATTTTGCTATGATATTAACCATGAAATGTTTGTTAATAAACAATCTGGAACAAAACTACTTTATATGACAGGCGGCGGGGGGCGCCGAGCGGTCGAGTCGCTGGCTTGTAATACCCCAGCCCCTTTGCCGTGTGGGTTCGAGTCCCGATCAGGGCGAGAACTGTCATGTGGGAGAGGTTTTCCAGCTAACCAGCTGTGCGCCTGTGGTTCTACCAAGAACAAGTCTGGGGTTTTCCTCCACCAATATTTAGCTGGACTCAGCCAATTTGGCTACATTTCGGTCGGTGTCGGTGCGATGCAATAAAAAACAATGTTTAAGACCGGACACGGCAGTATCGGAATACAAGCCATTCAAAGGGCTTCTTACTGAGTGGTCAGTGATTGGTACAATGAACGTCTGTAGCAATAAGGAGATTGTGTGGGCTTTTCCGTATAGCGTTCTTGTTTGCATTGGGCTTCTACAATACAGGCACTTGGTCAGTAATATGTAAACTATACGACCGTTTGGGAAAATGAAATATCATATTTTAACGTTATAACGTTAATAAAAATAATAAATAATAAAAATGTACATCGCATGTTCTATGCTGACAAATATCTCGTTTTTCCTTAACAACCAGATTTTAGGAAAAAGATAACAAATGAAAAAGAAATAGTAAAAATGAACAACACGTGTTTTGTACTTGCAGATATATTTTCCTAAAATAGCTCACATAAGCATGAAACACAACACATGAATACAAATTGCTAAAATGCACATCACGGGCTTTGTGATTCAATGTTTTCTGGTTGTCTTGTCGACAGCCATTTATAGACTGACATCCGCCGAAAACGGAGGCTGTTCTTATTTACGACGACAACTCCCGACCATCGTCTTAGTGTGTCGATTTGTATCATATTACACATAATTGGACAAACAATTAATTCGTGGAGGGGCTCTTTTCGACTCGCCCGCCGTTGGTGCCATTTACAGGCAGGGGACGAAGGGCCAGTGGAAAACTGCCATTCCACTCGCGAGCCGCCATGTTCAAGGATAATTCACAAATTAAGAAATAATTGTGTGACCCTTCGTCTTTGATTTCACGTTTAAAACGAGACAGATGTGAAGGGGCGGAATTTCACGATGCACCCCACTGATCCAGATGACATCCGGGGTCTTTCAAAAGACGCTACAAGCGTCCGCTGACCATGATTGAAAATTTCAAAATTTGACTTAATGTAATATTATCACCGACCATGGAAATTCATCCGTCGGCAATGATTTAAATTACAACATCGTAACTCACGATCCGTACTGAACATAATGGCCGTACAGTTTAAGGGGAACGTGCTAGCGCGATGGGGAGTCGCCATTATCAGACTTTTCGCGTGTCGTATGAATCCTAAATGGGTGTGGCCAACAAATTGTTTCAAATAAATAAAAACGACACAAGTTTATGTGTCCAATTACACGTGTAAACAGCTTAAATTGAAATTTGTGTTCAAAACTTTAATTGCCTTAATGCAGTTATTTAAATTAAGTAGCAGCACGGCTTTCGGTAACTGGTGAAGCCGTTATTTGTTCATAGTACAAAAAAACAAAAACAAACTATATACATGTAACATAATGTATTCCTAAAAAGTAAAAATATTTTTCTTCATTTGTTCTTCGCTATAAATCAAATTGAGGCAAAAATACATGCTTGAGTCGTGATCTACATGTACATCTAAATCTTTTTTATGATCGCAAACTCTACAGATAGAAAAGTTAATTGTAGGAATGGACTTCTTAATATATAAACACATGTACATTGTATGATATATTCTTTAATAGGGGAAACTTTTGTAAAATAATCTTCAAGTAAATGGTTTGATGCAGAAAATGTTCACTTTTCAATGTCATGAGTCCTTTTCAGAAAACATCAGGAATTGTCACTTGGCTGTTGTCTTAGTAGGTGCTGCGGACTTCGTACCAATGGAGGCCTACCGATATCCAAAGTTATCTCCCTTGCGGAGTCAGTTTAGATTGATTTCCCTTTGGTATTGGGTAGTTCCG
>CM017563.1:5628752-5808752 GCA_007844125.1 Sinonovacula constricta | reverse complement strand
CGAATTTAGTGTTTCTTATCGTACATGATTCTATCTATTTAAAGATATAAGTGTAGTTCTAATATGTTTTCGATTTACATAATTGACTGCTTAACTCTAAGCATTACACATACCGATGTGTCAACGGACTATTTTATCTAGATTTTTGATATTTTACAGGCGAAAGAAATCATCTTGTTATTTTTCCAATAGCGAAAAGAAACAAATCCTTTTGTATGTTATATTTTAACAAATCATTTTTTTCCTGCATTTATTATTAAGAGTTAATAAATCTTTCTAAAATACATGTATCTTTATTGCAATTGTTTGTAGATAGCCTAGTTTTGCCTCCGAATAATGTTAGAACCATGTTTTATTTTTTTTCCTCAAAAAGTAATTGTAATTATTATCAAATTTTTGATGAAATAATATGATAACCCTATACATGGGGGTCGCTTGCATGATTAATCTATGGACATTTTTATCTGGCCAATATGTCAACATAAGACTGATCGACCAGTGTCTGTGTAAAAGCGCTCAGAGTGTTATAGGCACACATTATTTTCAAACATGGCTGACAATAAGATGCTACACACAAAGACGGTGATGGTTGTATGTTCATAATTGTCTTTTAAATGCTATGAAGCAATCCCGGAACTATTTTGCAACGTGGAAGCACCAATCATTAACATCGGCTAGCTGCGAAGTGACATAGTAAAGAAATTACTAAACCTGAATGATATCACCGTCTATGTATAGAATAACCTGATATATTTATACACGACCTTATCGTTTACCTATTATCATCGATAAGGGGTTGTGAGAGAGAAAACATTATATATTAAAGCACCTACTGCCGTACAGGTAGGAGCAAATCCAAAATTAATATTTTAAGTCGCTAGTAGGTTTCTGTCCGCAAGGAGCGGTCCTACTATAGATTTGGATTGTTTATGTGGGGTTGTTTGTTTTCGTGACAATAATGTTTGGCTTTGTTTAAAAACTGTTCGATGTTATGGCCGCGATAACCCAGGTTCGAATCCTGATAGAAGCAGAGATATTTTAATTGAAATAAACTAAGTTATTTGATTTAGTTAAAATGTTTAACATTAAATCTAATTAGCAAACTTCTCTGTAACGTGGTTACATAGGCTTTATGTTTTTGCAATAACACAAGTCCGATGTTAGGAGAACAAATAATAACCCACCTGCCAAAGATTAACCATAATACGCTCCTGGCTAACAGGGGAGACAACTGTGCATCGCCTAAAAGAAGAGTATTAAATTCCCTTCTTGTCATTCAAAATATCAGCCCGTTGTAAAAGTGTTTCATTTTATTCTATACTTGCATGTTACTTGCCTTTTGGCGATGTTTTGACAAAATATATACGGTACAAATGCAGACTTTCGCAGGGAATTTTTAAAAAAAACAGCAAGGCATCGGCAAACATACCCGCGCCCGCACACTCGCTCACATACGCACAGACAATCACACACATGCACAGATGAACGCACACATATTCGCATGCACACACGCATAAATGCGCATGTATCAAGCACGACCACACGCACGGCCACACGCACGCACACATACACACGAACGCACACACGCAAGCACGCACGCTCACATACACACGCAGGCTTGAACGCAAGCACATACACATACACACGCGCACGCACACACCCAAAATCACGCACACACACACGCGCGCGCACACACACACACACGCGCGCGCGCACACACACACAAACACACACGCACACGCACACGCGCGTGCACACACACGACAAACTTTTACCCTCCAATCTCTATCATCTGCAATTCTTGAATTAAAAATCATACGTGATCTAAGATAAGATTACAATTCCAACGAATGGATTCCCACTGGTCACGAGATCCATCATATTTACTTTTTTCCTTCATTAGAGATTACCAAAGATAACTACTTAATTAGCTCAATTATGGTAAGTTATGACATGAATATGTCACCATACGCGGTCGTGTCTAAAATTGATTACATGCTGTCATTTGTTTTTATAAAAACATAAATTATTCCATATGTCGTCAGATTTGACTGTTTAAATGGCAATGGTGATCAATTTGTAATATGTTGTTGTTTTATTAAGGGGGTGGTGATGCTGCTAATTTTTTATGATTTTGCTGCTGCTAATTATTATTATGATAACTGGTATTCTTCTTCTTTTTCTTCTTCTTCTTTTTCTTCGTTTACTTTTTGTTTAAATGATAGTAATCATAATTATAACGACGACGATGATAATGATAATTATTTATTATTGTTAACAGAAAGTACTGAAACAAGAAAATATGCATAAAAACAATGGAAACATTATACTGTAGCTACTGACCCAGCTGTCAATCAGCAATCCGTTGCCTAGTAACAAGTCATCGCACTCGGCTAGCCCGATTGTATGTCGAGCTATCCGAATGTAATTACAGATGTTCAATATCGTCATACGCAGAAACCAATCAAGAACAGGTAGGACAACCTGACTTTCGAGATTTGTCACCGTTCCTTATAATACAACCGCCCCTTGTTTTATTCGAAGCTGTCCGGAGCGAATTCGAATAAAGTGTGAGTTCCATTTTGCCGTGTACTAGGCGAAAACCAGTACAGAACAGGGAGGGCAGGCGCGCATCTTGGCCGTTTTTGAACTAACGCACAATTGCAAGGGGAATAACCTCTGTAGTAATACTTTTGAATATATCCGATTCTTTTTTAATGAATAACAGGTAAAATGCTGACACGCGAGGAACTTAACGCAAAATATGAATGACTAAGTCCTGCCTTGTATATCCTTTAATTATTTGAAACTTGTTCAACGTTGTAATAAGATTTTATATTATAGAAACTATAAAAATAAAATATAGCATTCCTTTCCCCGGTTAGGCATCGACTTTTGTAGTGCTTTTGGTACTTTTAGATTTTAGATTTTTTAAACGGAGGTTACGCACGTGCGTAAAGTGCGTAATGGCAGAAACTCGCCTGAGGGAGGGTAGAAGACAAACTGTAGGGAATTTTCACCGTACAGGATTTTTATATGGTAGATTCTTGTTGTTTTAAATCTTCTGTTTAGTCTTGTTATTTCAAATAAATGATGAGTTCGTTGTTTGATACGTTGAGAAAGAAAGGGACAGGTAGTAAGGAATAAGACGAACTTTTTTTCCGGTCCTATTTAATGCATTGGCCTGTTTAACGCCTGCTTGGACTGGCTTGACACTTTGATTTAAAGTGGCTGTCACCGTTTTGCGTATGTGCATGGCACATTGAACCACAGGCAGTTTATATGTATTGAAATCAATTGCGTCAATACCGATTCGATTAATGTTTTTCTTCAATGTAAGTATACACCAGTCTAGCATGACCGTTGCGCACTTCGATTATATAGCAGCTTTTTTTTGAACGGCTTGAAATTGTTGAAAAGGGTCGCGATGGTTTTGGTTCTTCCAACCTAAATACAAATTAATCTTTGGACGGACAACATGTACACAAATAATGCAATGATATTCCAATTTATATCGTGGTTCAATGAACATTAAAAGTGGTATCCGACAGTTTGGACCAAAATTTTCTTCCTTAAATATTCAAATAAGACATTGTTGCTTGAAAAGGTTCTGCAAAATGCTGTGCATTGATGCTCTAGATGTGTGTTAATAATCAGGCATTAATCCGCGCTCGTCATTGCAAGCAGGTATTTCCTAAGCTTAGCTGCAGAGATAGCTACTTTTAAACTAAATAACTCGCGTGACAACTTACTTTTGAGATGACGTTATATCTGCATCCGGACAAACTCAACAGATACCTAACAGGCCAATCAGCAAAATGGGCCCTGTAGGGTGCTTAAAACGGTTTTACAGAGCTCTAACCTCGCACTTTCCGAATGGAATTTTTTATTCATAACCAACCCTATGTCTTTGTTAAGTCTTTGTTAAAATGAAAGTTACTATATCCAATTTGCACTACTCAGGTGGTAGGGCGTCGACTTGCGGATCGGGAGGTCGCGGGTTCGAACCCCGACCGGGTCAAACCAAAGACTTTAAAATTGGTAGTAGTGGCTTCCCTCCTAACGCTCGGGGCTAAGGGGACAGCATTACGCCTGACTCGTAGGTGTCAGTATAATGGACCGGCCGGGTTCAGTCCCTGGGCACCTCATTAGTGCCCCTGTGCTATAATGATAGAAATGTCGCTGCACAGTATCGGCAAAAATGCCGGCAAATCCCAATCCCATCCCAAGTTGCACTATTCGCTTACCTCTACTTCACTCTGAAAAAATAAGCGTCCACATGCAAGAGTTCTTCTGATTGGTCCATATAAGCCTCATTAATTATTAATCAACCAATCAGCAACTCGGAAACAATCCGGGTCATCACGCGAAATCCTCTGATTTAATGGTTAGCAAAGTCGATTGGAAAAGCCAATGCAGGGGGTGAAAATGATCTAAAATAACGTTCGAAACGAGATAATCAGTGGAAAAAGTCAAGTGAAAGATGCGAATTAGATCCGATATGCTGGTCGTTGATCATTGTGCGATAGACTTGGAAAGACAGCTTCGGATGGCCTCGGATTGATTGGAGTAATTCGTAACACCGACCAGTCACGTAATGCAAGAAATTCAGACGCGTATTGGTTTACCTTCCTCATTAAATAAATGTTAACAGTAAATTTCATTCCAGTGAGAAAATGATACTTAAAGGATGTTTTCGTGTGTCGAATAGCACCTAGGCCACTTGTCAAGATACAGGTGATTGAGGTAGACCCAAGACAAAAGCATGAGTTTAAGGTTCCAATTGTACATGCAGTAAAAGACACAGCTCTAATAATTAACAAACATACAGATGTTCAATCCGCATCACCACGTTTAAAAGCATCATTACGGTTAAACAACCACATATTAAGGTGTACACCAAGTCAGATGTTAAAATATGAATAAAATCATATAAAGCAGTATGTGTGTATGTCCTGTTTCATCAATATCCCATGATCTTCTAAATGGTGAAAATGTAGATTTTATTTTATAATTATATTGTTCATTATTTATAGTGTGTAGATGTAAATTTCGCAGTTTGATAAAATGCTATAAAGTAGTGTCGTAGTTGTTATAATCGATTTCCCATGTTTTTATCTTCAAAATATAAATGTAGATTTTATTTTATAATTGTATCGTCCATTATTTATAGCGTGTACACGTAAAGGTCGCCGTTCGAACACAAACATTGTCAATGAGTTAAATAAAGTTGGGCTTGACAAACATTGAACACGTTGTTTTTCGGCACATTGTCTTGTATTTAATCCTTTGCCGATGTTTCGCTCTAATCTCTTATCTAGCTTTATTTATTTAACCCATGATTGGACAAGCATTTCAACGCTCGTAATTCTACTTTCATCTCCTTCAGTCGGGATCATGAAGCAATTTATTTCCAGATTATGTTGGCAAACCATACTTGCAAACTTTGTAAGTACAACCTTATCTCGAAAATTTCTTATTTGAGCAGCTAATCATTTCTCAACAGAATGCAGGCGCCTCTTATTATGCTTGTATGTGTGAGTGTGATGAAAAATTTACATACTAGAAGGTCTATTAAGTTCAATCTTATTTGCATTTTCAATTGCTGACACTTCGTTGACTTGTTAACAAGGAATAAATGTGCGGAACTTAATTCTGGAACGACATTGCTGGATCGTATTTCGTCTGGGTAATAAAGCTAAAACTGTTAACTTCATTATAACCCCTGTGGACAGGTAGAAGTCTCGAGCCGCCTGTTGTCGCAAAATACTTCTGATTTACGACTACTTTACGACTGTCGCACGAGCACACTTACTCGTATTTCAATCTCTTTTAAATTAATGGCAACATACAGCAGACGAAAAACGTTCAGGTCCCTCATTTCGAAACAAAACGCACAAAGAATAAAGTTAACTACACTAGAGTAAAATATTTAAAGCCAATTTGATACCCAGTACGAATTCTCAATAAATCAAACTAGAAAACTGAGCAGTTATTATTTTTTATATGGTAACGTTACAATAATGGCGCCTAGGAAGACGCTGGTAAAATGGATATTTGCCAAGTCACTATAGCTGTGCTGTAGATCTCACAGCATGAGTTTGAATCATAACTTACACTTCAGGTCCTGTAAAGTGAATTTCCTATGTATCCAGCTGAAATGTGGACACAGAATGTGAGTACTTGAGAGCTGTTGTAGAAAGCTCAGGGAGCACCGGTTGCCAGTGGGAGGCTTCACTGGGGTGTAGATATCATGTGGGCATTTTACGACCGGAAGTTGGAATGTTGGCGCCACATCTACGGGAAGTAGCGACGTCGTCATTTTTTGTTTCATTTGTAGGCAAAATATTTAAAATGTCAACGCAAATGGTACTCATGCATTTAAAACAGATGGCCAGGAATATTTTGTGAGTATTTGTGTTTTGTTGTAACTTACAATTAATTGACATGTAAATACCTTTGTGCTGTGCGTTGTCAAAATCTAAAGGTGGTATCCGACAATTTACCAAGTAAATATAACAATATACTTCCACTGCTTTGGTGAATTTGCGCATAATTTCTGTATAAATACATACTTAAGTCTAAGCAAGGGCGATTTTGTTCGCTACATATTTTAGTAGACGATACAAATCGTGAAATATAAGAACACACTTAAAAGTTTATTCTTAAGTGTCACGAGCGATTAACCAAAGATGACGATATAACGTGATCTCAAAAAGAAGTTGTCACGTGGTTTTCAGAGTTTATAAATAGGTTTCTCTGCAGGGTCTCTCAAAGAAAAAAAAACGGCGCCGTATGACCTATCAAGTGTCAGTGTGCCGTAACAACCCCTCACCACCTTCACCACCCCCCCCCCCCAAAAAAAAAAAAACAACAACAACAACAACAACAACAAAAACCAAACAAAAATAGCATCAAATAAGAAATGCCAATTTGCAATGACTAGTGAGGATTTATGCATCATTGTTCACAAGCATCCAAGCCATAAATGAAAACATTTTGCGGTACCTTTTCAAGTAAAAATGACTTCTTTAGTTTTTTAAGATAAACATTTTTGGTTAATACGTCGGATTCCAACTTCAATATAAGCTGCAAAACTCAATGTCATATGTGCTCATTGAAGATAACAAAAATGTTATCTGTGCAGTGTGGTGGTCGTTGAAATATGACCCCGTGCATGATGTCTATGCTGGCCTTTAATTGATCTTAAAGGGATTGTTACGTATATTTTCATATGACGTATTTTGGTTCCTCAATTCATTTACAAATGAACACGACATACAATCCCTCAAACGTCGCCTTTGGTGATTTTAGTCATTGGTTTAATAACTAACTTTCTTAGATAATCTAGAAATAATAATTCTCCCTTACCTAAACACAATATGGACATATGACTTCAGTGCTAATTCACTTCCGTCTGCACATGTACAGGCTTCTATAACTATTTCACTTCTCTGGGCATTTTGTTTTTGATTCAAATACTTAGTTTCTTATTCAAATAAGAATTTGTTTAGTTTTTCTTAAAGGAATAATACTTATCCCCTCATTTAAATACAACGTAGACATTATTTCTAACTGCGCCTCTAGTTTCTTTGTTATCTGAACTCCGAAGAATACGTCATCAGTTAAACAGTTTTGTTTCAAACTAGATCTTTTCTTTTCACTGCTTTCACTTGACGAACTCCTCAAGAAGTGAAAAGCGCTGAAAGCCCTGTAAAACGGATTAACCACCGGCTGTATATATATATATATATATTTTCGTCTTCAAACTGCAAATTTTAACAAATGCGCCAGTTTATGCGTTTATACATTAGGTAGTCACATTGTTCTTTATTAGTCAGAAAATGAATAAAATAGTTTTACTCACGTATTTTACTATTCAGTATGGAATATTTGTAAAGTTCAACTTGCTGCAAACAGTTTATGAATGTAGAAAAAATGTCATCCAGTATCCAGTATTGCTTTTTTTTTATTTCTTATTTGGTTTATTGTTATTAAACGTAGAGTCTCAAATGTGTTTATGAAAATGCAAGGCACGTCGAATATGAACATAAACAATATTGAAATTAAAACAAAACGACTGCATGATTTATTCGTATTTCCGACTGTTACCGACTGTAATAGATATCACATAGCATTATATATTTGCAGTCAAATATAAGATAAAGGTTAACCTGAATAGGAAAAACGTTCTGTGTAACACATTTTTTCGACTTTCTTTTCCAATTTGTTCTTTTTCTTTCTAATGTAAAACAGGAGTTGTCAATTTCTGACATAAAGCAACATAATACTTAACACTTTTAAAAAAAAATAAAGTAACACTTTTTGCAATTTAAATCTTTTGTATTTTCATTCAGAAAGGCTTCCTGTGACTAATGCAAAACTGTACAGTATCACCTCATTAATTCTGTTAGTCTTTTATAAGAAGATAACGCTATACTTCTTACAGCATGAACAACTACTTTACAAAGTTATATATTTATCATGAGTGAGTCAAAAGCACATTTTCTGTCTAGTATTTTTGAGTAAAAGTTATATCTGGATGTAATCTTTGTTTTCGATAGTTTTAGTACTTACAAACAACAACAACATAAAAATCTTAGGCCCGTATTCACCAACCATTCTTAAGTAAGTTTTGTTCAAGACATGGATTGCAATCTACAACATCTTCATTATGTATTTAGTTACATGCCTGTATTTTTGCAAGACAAGCTAACATTGCTACTTTCAGCTTAAAATCACATTGGAACTTCATAAAAAGCTTTTTTTTGTTTGTTTTTGAAAATTGTGACTTGGGCTTTAGTCATGACTTAGGCTTAAAAATGGTTGGTGAATACGGACCTTAAAGTCTTTGAGTTTGATAAAAACATGAATACTTCTGTTAGTTTCAATATGTGCCGCTTTATTTACTTTTCATGCCAATATTTTATGAACAAAAATCTATGATTTATGTATGATGTTTCTACATTTATGCAGCTAACATAAACAATGATCAGGAGATCTGGCAGTTTTTATCCGCGACTCAAAGTACATTGTCCTATACAATTTTACATTATATACAAATGTGAGTGGCTTTGGATGCAAGGGAGAATACCCGTAAAACGTATTGTTGTTGTCTCCCTTTGAGCATAAAATGTTTGTTTTGAAATACATGGCAGCGACCAATTATGATCATTCCAGCTATTTTGATGGAGGAAGATCCAAAACAAATGTCTGGGTAGAACCACCGGCGCAGCACAGATCAGCTGGAAGACGAGCAAAAATGTATTTATTTTCAATATTTGCTAAGGTCATATAAAGCTAACGTTATAACAACATGGTCTTGAAATTTATATATATCCATAAATCCTCCGTCCATCAGCTTGTCTTCGTTTTTTTAAAAGTTAAAACATCACTTATTGAGAAGATAATATTTCTTTATGTAAAATAAATAGAACAAACCAAGATTAAATTAAACATTATTAATAAAATTAATAATCAAAACAAACGGTGCAGCAAGTGTAGTCCGGACACGCTAATTATCCGGCCATCCAGACAGAACCAATTTTGAAACCGTTCATAATGTGTTATCGAATGTTTCGACAAAAAAGCTTTATCAGTCAAGTTTACACATTCTAAATGGAAACAACGGTTTTATTTTGTATTTCACAGAAAAAGTGGTTTCATTTGACAGCGTAGCATTTTGTTTTCTTTTGCCGATCGGTGTTAGGTTCCAAGTTAGAGAGAAAAAGTTACCAAATACATTTTAAAACATGTGCCATTGTGTTCCGAAAACACAAACAAGCTACCATCCTTAACCATTTAATAAGTTACATCTTAATATTGTCTATATTTAAATTTAGATTATTTATAATATACCTATTGATTACAACGACAGATTATATTTATTAAAATTTTAAAGACCAATCCGACCTTAGGTGTACAATACAGAAGAGACTAATAATAATCCAATTTCGATGCCACTGACACACAAGAGTTTGTGTAGCACTGCCTTATACGACAAATCAGTCAAATGTTTCAAAACATATTCTTATATATTTTTTTCTGTAATCATCAATATGATATTTCATATTTCAGGGTATTTGTGTATTTTAAAAAAGGTAGGTTTGTGAAATTAAGAACAAAAGAATGTGTCTATTGACCCTTTATCCATTATCAAAGACTCCAATAATTTGACTGCACTCATTTGCACCGGAAATAAAATAAAAAAACCCAAAAGCAACAAATTCCAAACGAGCTGTTAAAAAATCAAACAACTCAAGTGGTGGCGTATAAAAACAATTTATTGAAGTCATAAAATAAAATGAAGTGACATCATATTTGCGATTTAAAACGCTCAGGAAACACTCTAATTTTAGAAAATAATCTAAACCAACAAAAACAACACACAATAGAATGTACATACTATTAATCATATTTGGTCGTTGTTTTTTTCATTAAAATCATCCAATAAAAATAACAAGAATTCAAAGATTCGTTGTCATAGTCAGTCCCTATTACTCACCACCTAATAGGTCTGCTAATTGATTTCCACTCCAATCTCATCAAAACATGCCAACAAGCACGTATAATAAAGGTAATCTGACGACGACAATGACTGGTGAAATACGAGTTCCCATACAAAAACTAAAAATACATGTATTAATTTGTCAATACACTAACAAAGCTATACCACAGCAATGCCAACGATATCTTTGCTCTTTTCATATATTGCAGATAACATGTCGTTTGAATAAATCGAGTAACAACACTACAAAATGGTCATTATGGCACAGGTATGATTAGTACAGAACATTCTAATACCTAACAAAACTGACATCCATATATTTGACCCGGAAATTTGTTTGTACGTTTTTTGTACAACTTGTACAGTGTATTGTTATTACAGATAAGTTAATTAATTAGTAATAACGTGTAAAATATTACATCAACAGCAAATTATTTCTATGCATGTTCAGTTATGGTGATATTTTTATTACATATTTATTTTTATTTTATTTATTTTTTTTCTTTTTATTATCCCCGAATTGTAAACATGGTATGAGGAAAACCTTACAGACACTTGCATAAGAAAACCAAAACTAAGCCATTATAAAAAATACCAGAAATATGTCTTACGATGTTAGAATATATAATAAATATATTTCATATAAACCATACCTAGATATTTACCATATTACAATGGATGTCAATACAATTAAACAAAAGTACTGAAACCGGAAAAAATAAAAGTCTAGCTTCATGATTTGTTCGGAACATCTGCTGTCGAAATCTCAGATAATGATATTTTTGGATGTCACCTGAGATTGTATAACCATAACTCATCCAACAAGCTTACGATTACATAAGCTGAACCGAGGAATAAACTTGACTAGCTTTGTAATGATCGTGCTGCTATAATCGCTTTAACGCGATTTGCACACAGTTGGTCTGGTTACAGTGATGTCTTTACATGTATCAATTAACACAAGCGCATGTCCGTGAAGCAATAATTAGGGACACCTTTGGCTGAGAGGGTAGAGTTAGCCCTCCTCTTACCACCTAACATGTGGGTTCGAATCAACATTGCGTTAGGGGTTTTCCTCTGACCTACTGTCCGAGTTTTTTTTACATACAGCAATTTGTCTGAAGTCAGTTTTCATTAAAAAAGCAAGGCGGCTATCTGATGGCCACAATTCGTTGCTGCGGTTTGCTAAAAATTCTCATTTATTCGGTTAGACGTACATATACCTTGTACAGACATTTGCTAGAGGTTCTTATTTTAACAAACACTCAAATAACGTTAATGGATAATTAAAATCCATATCATTTATCTACTTACTGTTTTTCAAACTTTGAAGTTCAGTGATATTGTATCACCAGATATAAATCCCTCATCTTTAGTAAAATCTTCGGTTTGAAACGGTTAATTGATGTAGAGTGAATGTAAGGAAGCAAATGGCATGCCTAGTGATCAAATTGAAACGTCAACATAGAACAGTATCATTATTAGTTATACATATTCCGTGGGTAACTTGGCCAGAAAAAACTTCGCTATCATGAATATATGCATGAAGCATTCGATTGGCTCCGTGTCCAAAACGGCACGGAAATTCAGCCAATGAAATGTTTCAATTAATTTGTGTATACGACTTTTTAATTACAGTATTTAGATAACAAGGGTCGCAGGTTAGTGCGGCCGTCTTGACATAGACAACTTCAACTGAAGAGTAGCGTCGACGTAACGAACATTTTCGTTGGACCAATGAATAGTCATAAAAACTCTTACCAGCCTTTTATCCTTCCATGACCTTCGAAATAAGATATATGTAAAGCCTCGTGGAATTTGACAGTACGGTAATGCATCTGCTATGACGTATTAATGATTTTAGCCACAAGTAAATTAAACTTTATCCACGTTTCTTACGGATCGCATTTTATGAAGGATAAGTAATTGTACATTTTGTGTTAGTCTCGTATGAAGGATTAGTAATTGTACCTTTTTGTTAGTCTCGTATGAAGGATTAGTAATTGTATCTTTTTTTCTTGTTAAGCTCGTATGTAAACACAACACCAACACTGAAACTCGAATTTCACTTTTGTTTATAAAACCGATGGTCAGATAAATAGAATAATGGGCCTTTGTTGAAGAAAGAACATGTTACCACGTCAAAGCCTTTCGATTTAGAATTGTCTCAGCCTCGTGTGATAACATTTTCTTTATTTAAACCCAACCTAGCATTCTCTCTGTATTCTACAGCCACCACAAAGTAGAGCGGTATAAGTGAATGTGAGTTTCGACGGTGCGCGAGATTATGTCTAAATTTCAAGTATCATTAAGCAAAGAGTGGTCTGTCTTAAAAGACAAATATGTTTATAGTAATGGCACCTTCTGATTTGAAATAGTTTTATAATTATTGAGAAGTATAATACGTCAATAGAATATCTTGGCTGTCCAAGTGTGCTTTAGAAATAGTGTCTTCTTCTTATATGTTACTTCCATATAAGGTCGCATTGTCTGAAAGAAGCTTGAACCAAAGCAGAATAACCCTTATCTAGATATAACAATCCTATTATCCAGCATTAATCACTTCTTATCACTAATTATATTATGTAAAGTGTATTTTAACATTTAAGGACCACTTAACATTTTGAAGAAAAGAAAAAAAGAAAGTTTTGTTAAGCCGATAAACAGGGATTGTATTTAAGTGTAGGAACTTGGTACAATTTTCTTTGTCATTGTCCTTTGTTGATTGGTCAATGATATTTAGCGCCAAAATAAATATGTTGTTTAGAGAATACTATAAATGGCATCGTTGTTTCTGCTGAATATGTAATGACAATAACTAATCTGTGTTATATATAAGGTATCATATTCGGTTATCGAACGAACACATAATCCCTACTGTATTCATTAAAACAATGTCTGAGCCATGCATCAGTAATTATCAAATAGCAAGTACTATAACAACAAATAAAAGAGGCTTTGTAGATTATTATAATAAACTAGTACCAAGACACTTTTATTGAAGTTAATTGAATCTATTACGCATAATCATTGGAATGAAGTATTCTCCGGCAGTACAGAAAAATGATGATGACCTTACTTGCTTTAGAGCCATTTGTAAGCGTATCCTGCAATAGACTTGCGTTCATCATCGGTCTATCAACAATCATAACAAACAGTTATCTAAGATAAGAGCGATTAAACTAGTCGTTGCATTCCCTTAACATGATACTACCTTTAATTTACAAGTGATACATTAAAATGTCAGTTACATTTCCATTTAGACAATATCGTCGTTTAAGCACCTTATTTGAAAATTACAAATCAAATGACGCATATCTTTAATGTACAATGTGCCAGTGTGCATTGTAAACATTGAGAGGACAATGGGTGTTTCTCATTTGTGATTGTCAATCAAAAATATACATTCCTCAAACAAAAGGAGAAATGCGCGTAAACCATGTCCGTGAAATTGGCAGCCTAGCAGCCTAGCAGTCTGAAGTTGGCAGCCTAGCAGCCTGAAGTTGGCAGCCTTGCAGCCTGAAGTTGGCAGCCTTGCAGCATATCAGCCTATATTAACCGATTGATATAAGAAATTTTGAAACGGCCCGAAATGCACTATAATCACTTTTTAAGGACACTATTAGCTCATTTGCTATGCAATCAGCATTATTTGCATTTGATTTTTTTCGCTTGTGAAATTTGAAGAAATTCTAAAACGGCCTGCAATGCATTATTATCACTTCCTTACGACAATACAAGCTTATAAGATATGAAACGTACATTAAATGTACAATGTTCCAGTGTGCATTGTAAAGATTGAGAGGACAATGGGTGTTTCTCTTTTTTGAGAACTATTACTAAAACAGATTTCGTCGCTAAGCCAATCGGCAGCCAGGATACACTCATGTGCATGGTTTTTTACAGTAACACCATCGGACCAGGATATTTAGCATTTTGGTATATTTTCCTACTCAGAGACAAAACTATGCTTGCAAAACCAGAACACCTGTTCAGTAAAGCTAACATCAGCAGACAAATTTTCAATTGGTGCATATATGGTCTCGAAATCGGAAGTTTCTGATGAAAAATAATACTTTTTGACATAATATGAGGACACGTGACACTGTTAAACAACAATGTTGCACGACACATTCCAAATGAACATTTTGATTTAAGATATAAAATTACTCACAAAGAATGCCCTTTGATCCATTCTTAACAAGACTGTGTTTAATTTCCTTATACAGTTTCTTGTGATTTCTTTATAAAATTGGAAAATAAATTGGTTTCAATTTGATGGACTATTAAACAAAGACTATTTATTTGAAAGAAAACACTTCAGTGTATGAGAGGTTAGAGGTCTTCTTTCAGCCCTTTTGCCGACTGTAAGCTCCAAGGCGGTAACTGTTGTGTGTGTTTGTATGTGTGTGTGTGTGTGTGTGTGTGTGTGTGTGTGCGCGCGCACGTGCGTGTGTGCGTGTGTGTGTGTAATCTCTCGTCTCTGTGTTGTTGTTTTGTTTGTAATTTTTACATTTACTCTTTATGTTGTTGTCTAGTGTCAGTGTGATATAGCCTATAGTCCCTTTTGATACTTCCTATAGTCCCTCTTGATATTTCATATCATGTTATCAAAAAGTAGATCCCAAGGTTGGTTGTGTCCTTCAATCTTTCTAAAACCTGTTAATAAAAATCTAAGCATAAAAACACGCTTCAATATAATTCTGTTTAGGTCTTTAACTAAAACTCCTTTATTGCACCTAAAATTGAATTATCAGGAGGAATGTTTCAAAAATCGTATACTTCATAAATAACACTTTTATTTAAGTACAATTATTATCATGTATAATTAGTATATATGAATTAACAGACTAAACTTGAAACGATTGCATTTATATGCTTAGTAGTAACAAAATGCCACGTGTAACACACACATTACACATATTAGTAATTTAACGCGACGTCCTGCGTATAAAGCGATGTAAACAACAATGCTCTTCACTAAAACCCTTCCACAAACAATAAAGTGCTATCTAGAATTTCTACCGATAAGAGTCGCTTTAATTCATTCGGGCCTACCACGCGTCAACATTTCTAACTGTGTCAAAAGTGAGGTTAGTTGGCTTCAAGTAGCCATCATCTATTGGATGCAGCATTTATGCGTTTCACTTGCTATGTTAACAAACATTTACTAGCATTGATGAAATCAACAAACTCCAGTACCTTTCATGCTAAGAAATTTACACAAGTTAAGCACATATTGTGACGTAGACATATTAAAGGTTAAGTTGAAAATAACAGGTTTACATCCTTGGTGTCCTTTTTCCTCGATTATATGTACCGGTTTTCTCCTCAAACACTATATCACCCCTGATACGGAATAGATTTCTAAAGCCTGTCTTCACTTCTAACTAACCCACAATTTGTTAGGTTTTTCAACTTGAGTGGTATTTGCATTCCCTTAAATCTCACCAATTAGTACACTCAGTGAAAAAGAATCACGAAGAAAAACTCGTGTCCATTAACTTAATACCAATTTTAAATATTGCCACTTCACTGACAATAATGGTGGTACGATGGCACTACATTTATCTTCTACTCTACTTATACCTTAGCGAATATCTGCCGTATTTATCCAATTGTGTTACAATTGTAACTTAGGTATCATTTGCGGAGAGAAGTCGCGTATCTTTTCTATAATTGCCCTATTTTCTTTTTCATACAATTCGTGATGTTTTTCGTAATGCTATATCTATATACATTTCTAAATTTCTTTTAAATGTTTTTTTTTATTGCCAACTAAAACTTTATGTATATATTTCATGTTGTTAATTGTATTTACTGTCATTTTTGTTGATAACCTTTTCTCTTTTTCCACTAAATAAAATGCTTACTGTAAGTTATGTAACTTAATTGAAGCTGAAAACCCTTATCGACCTCTTTGCCGATCGACCTTTACACGGTTGTCTCATATTTCTTTGTTTATGTAATGTTTAGTTTACGTGTATGTAACTTAATTGAAGCTGAAAACCCTTATCGACCTCTTTGCCGATCGACCTTTACACGGCTGTCTCATATTTCTTTGTTTATGTAATGTTTCGTTTACGTGTTTTTGTTCTGTTTGCTCATTAAATTGAACTAGTTCTAACATTTTTATGTTCTATTTCTTCGAAGCAGAAAAAATTACCGTTTTATTGTATTGTACTCATGTAGCTTATTGTTAGTGAGGTGTTGATTTGAAATGCGATTTAATGTACATGTTTTCCGATCAAAAAATACATGACTTCCATTAAGTCAAAAATTTATAATCAAATTTTAAATGAAACAAGGTTGTTGTTGTGTTTTGCAACTGAAAATTGAAATATCGAAATATATCAAAATGTGTGTGTTTCGAGCTGTTCGTAATGGTTATGGTTTCGTTAAACCCACTTAAAATTAACCGTTGAAAACCGTTTATGGCTGGGGGATTTGGTAATGCGGAAAATTACCGCAGAATTTATAAAAAAAACATTATATACATTTTACTTACGAAATGACACCTTATCTTATTGGCTTGGTAAAAGAAATCAGAAATATTTGCTATTTACATTTATTTACTATTTCAAGTTACTAATCAGCCCTTGTACTGTTTTATTTTACTGGATATTACTCTCTCATTTGGAATTTTAGTTTGCCGAGGCTTTTATCTACTGTACATACTATACATATGTTGATAGTTTATTTTATTATTAGTTTTTATGTATGTATATATATTCACTGCATCTGTTTTAACTTCCGATGCATGTGCTTACTGTTAGTTGTTTAACTTTGACGGAATATTTTTATTTACACTGTTTGTTTGCTAGAAAAACATTCAGGATGTGCGAGGTTGGAGCGCTCCACAAACCAGGTTTAAGCACCCCAGTCTGCCCTTTTGTCGACTGACCTTTCCAATGCGGTAACTGATGATTTTTCTTCTTGTGTGTTATGTCTCGTCTCTGTGTTTTTGTCAAATTTACATTTACCTTGTTTGCTATGTCTTCAGGTAGATAAAATTTAAATATCTGTGGAATTTGTTTTAGTTTTTTTTAAACATTAAATAAAAAAACAAGTTTGTTAGCTTTTAAAACAGTTTTGTGTGTTATAATATTTTCATTTTATAAAATATTTAAACATTTTTTTATTATTTTTCTCTTAATAAGCCATTTGAGTTATTCTCCATTTGCAAGTATATTTTACTAAAATAATGTCATAAAATAATAATTTAAAAAAAGATTTAAAAAATCTACTCATAGTTAACCAGGGAAACTAATAAAACACATTTAAAACTTAACATTTTTTTTAGTTTTTGTAGTTAAAATACTGATAATGTAATGTTATATTAATAACATAATAAGTACAATTGAAATAATAGATTTCTAGCACGTGGAATCATTAACCAACTAAATTTTATGTATTCCTTAAATGGATTACCGAGAAATTGTGTACCTCAGCATCATCTGGTTATTAGTTCAAAGGGGTATAAGTCTCAATTCGCCACAATGGTATAAAATGACGTACATAGGAGATGCTTTAACTAAAAAAATAAATTAGCCATGTTTTGCTCAGAAAAGTAACCAGATATTTATCTGAGGTTCCTCTACCAAACAACAACCTCTTGTTGTCGCTATAATGACCATACTATACGATGTAACTCAATAATGTACTTCAAAACAACAATATACTACTGCATGGAGTAGTAGCTTAATGTTTTGCTCGAAACTACTCATAAATGCAAGTCCTGGGCAGACCTCTTCCAGGAAGAACCGACTTAACTTGATTATACGAGTTCCAATTCATGCCTAGTATCTTAATAACTAATGAATATTAATTCCCCCGTTACAAACGGATTTGCATATCTAAGCCGCTTGGTGTGTAATTTCACTGACGTTTCTTTTTATACTTTCTCGGAATTACATTCTGATCAACGTCCATTAAATGAATACCATCACTGGATACTTTCTTTTTAATATCTTGTATTGACATAAAATTACAAATGCCTAATGAATTGACACAAAATCTCTATATACAATGGATTAATTTTGTGAGAAAACGGAAAAATTGGGTAACGCAGCGAAACAATACTTTTTCAAGACAGATTCAACGGATGATGAAATAATTTCTTAAGCACCATCAGTCCGGCCTTAAATTAAATACAAGAATTCCGTTGTTGTACGAAATACTTACACAAGCGAAAATTTGTACGACGGAAAGCATTACATTTAAAGCGCCGTGTTTTTATCCAGGTCTCTCAATACGTGCTTGCATTTTGATCGTCATGCTATCTGTTTTTGTTTTTTGTTTGTTTTTGTTGATTTTTTTTTCTTAAAATTTTCACATTTAATGAAATACATGTAATGAAGACCGCATTTTGATCCATCAGCCGTTTTATGAAAGTCATATTCATTAATAAAAGCATTGATTTCATCGACTTACCCAGTATCTTTCATATCTTATCTGGGATATGTTTACTAGGGATTTAAATATTTTCGATAATTATAAATTACGAAATTTATTCCGAAATATCTCCTGCCAGATGCACTTGTCTTTGACCTTTAGTGCAAAGAATACAATTTAATATAATTGCCGAACGATGGTATAAAGAGAGAAAACAGAAGCACTCAATGCTCGGAAGATGGTTAATTTTAAGATAATAAATATTCGCGTAAAATTTTGCTGTTCCCATCCGCCTAGTTTTCATTTGAGAATATTAGAAAAGAAATATACTTATACCTTCATATAAAGCATCAAAATAAAGCTTTTGTATGGCGATTATAGTACAAAAATACTAAGTGCTGAGTTATCCACCACCAGTTCTTACATAAGCACCTACATTGACATTCTTACAGTCATAGACAAACATAAACAGATGTTGAAACAAATCAATACCAAGATCGAATTGATTGATTAACACTTTTATAGAAAAAGTTTACTATGTGGACTTGTATGGATGTACACGTTTCCTAATAGACAAAATATCCAAAAATGCGGCATCACTTTATCCAGACAAGCTGTGCACCACCATTTACAGATTTGCATTTATACTGTTTTGAACGTGATTCAAGTAAATTTTATAATCAAAGCCACATACTTTCAACGGAATGTCACGCTATCTGTAATTTTTTAATTCAAATGATGTATTTTGGCTTATCGTCCAAAACTAATATTTGATAAAGCAAATACCTTTACACAAAGAATTACTAGACACTGAGACCATTATTACCAATGACAACATCTCTACTAAAATCTACGACAAGAGAGACTTAGTATTGTGAATAATATATACCTTGACGGTGATTCACCGATGGTATTTACATATCCTAAATTAGAAGGTTTGCACGAGTTTGTAGTAAAGTAGAAGATTAAATTGCTAGAAACGAGTTTTCTGACCTCTTTACAAAACTTATCAGGGAATTTGTTGCTGACGGTTAGAACCCGGGAATCCTTCTTTGTACTGCCTTGATTGCAATTGACCCTTTTACAGTCAATAACCTGCATTGCTTTTAACATCAAAACAGTGACTCAATGCCATATTTGCAGTGTCACCGATGGATCTCGTCATCTCTCCAGCCTTGCCCTATATATGTTAGACAATTTTAGCAGTCTCCGCCGTTCGATTTACGTGAGATTGCACAGTGGGTATAACATCTGGATTTTTTTGTTTAAAAAATATGCCAATTCCGGATAAATCCTCGACGTTTTACATAATTTTAATTTCATTATCTATTAACTTCTTACAAAACTACAGTTTGTTATGTTGGGTTGTTGTTTTTTTCTTTCTTAAATTCGATTGTTTCCTATGGTGTTTTTTTTTTTCCATTTGACATATTTGACATGGCGTCATTAAGTTGTTTTTATTCTGCGGCATTTCTTGGGCTGTTTTATTTCAAACTACTATCTCCTTTTGGAACTTTTGGGTTGCCGAGGCGTTATATACTGTACATTTTGTACTTATGTTAATAGTTCAATATATAACTAGTTAGACAGTCTGTATATGAGTTAATTCTATCGGTTTTAACCCTCGTCTTACTTTGATGGGATATTTCTTTTTACATTGTTTGTTAGAGAGAGAAAAAAAATGAAGTGCAAGGTTGGAGCACCCCACAAACCAGGTTTAAGCACTCCAGTCGGTCCCCTTTTTCCGATTGACCGTTCCAGTGTTGTAATTACTGTGGGTTTTGTTTTTCTTTTGGTGTATTATGTCTCGTTTCTGTGTTTTTGTCACATTTACCCTGTTAGCCTTAGTCTAGAGGTAGTCAGATTTAAATACATGTGGTGATTTTTAATGGACATTTTGTAATTTTCTTCTTCTGGCTCACTTCCGCAACATATTATTTAACATCTATCGAGAGACAATGTTTGGACAAAAATGTAACTGATAAAACGAAAAATGTTTTAACGAGATTCCATGGAATATAAGCAGAATGCGATTTGACGACATGGTTTGTGCGTGGTTTGGAAGAATTTAATATGATTGTTAACTCAATCAAACGGCAAATTTCCGTATCTTAACAATGAAAACATTTTATTTAATCAGCGTGATCTTATATATTATTATATCATTCTACTTTCAAATGTTTCATTATTCATTTACACCTACGACCTTTGTGATAAACCTCCTAGTCATTTGAAAACGAAACCATGATAAATTCGGCGTAAGTTTAAGCAAGTTTAAAATATATTTTCTCAATCTACGAAAGCAACTTTGGTACGGCTTAGCAAAATTGGGAGCTTACCAAAATTGGGATATTCATTATTTTCTGCTTAAATCCACAAAACTTTGATCAACCATCATAAATAAAGGTATTAAATACTATATATGATCATTGCTCAATATTGGAAAATTCTTCAAATACTGTTATCCTTACTTTGGAAAGATCTAAAGTGATGTAGTATGTTATAACTGTTGTTTTTTTCAAAATAAAGGTACACACTCATAAAGCTTCAAAGTACACATTCAGAAATGTCATATTTACCATTCGCTGAAACAACGTATGTCTTGTTAAACTTAATATCACTAGTTACAAATGTAGTTTTCTTTTATGTATTATATCTTCTTTAAAGAAATGCGTAAGTAAATTTTGTTCATTTTACTTAATCGGTACATTCAAGAAGGTTAAAAACCTCTTTCAAAAGTTAAGGCTAAATTACGTTTGTTCTAAAGATAGGACTTTACGGATTTAGCGCGCGTATAACAATGGTTAAATCTCAGTGGAAGAAGGTATAAACGTGATTCTTTTTCTGCTATTTTGTAATATTTTTGAACAAATATACAGAAGACCTTTGGTACTTAATAGTTAATTTCGGATCATCTACACAGTTGTATAAAAGGGTGTATATAATGTACATCATGCTGCTATATGTAGATGTCTAGTATGTTTAGGATAAACCAGACCACCTTAAGTTAAATAACCCACCATTGTTAGACCAAAACCATCAGGTAAAAAGAAAACAAAGTATTTAAAAGAAAATTGAAGCTTTTGCTAAACACTGTAATCCAAATACATAATCAAGAACACAATAAAAAGGATATAATACAATAAACTATCAAAGATTCTTTTAAGAATGAAAAATAAATAAGAAGAGAGAGTTTAATGGTAATAATGGATACAATAATAAGATGATGATGACATAAGCCACGAACTCATTATCTAGATGAAAGACAGAATGGAAGTATAGTTATATTTATAGGAAAGCAAATTGAAATCAGCGATTATATATATAATATCTAATATATCTAACAATGAAAACAAAGAAACATAGAAAGATGCTCTCAAATACATAGGCTTGAAGTAGATAATATATTTATTACAGGCATACAAATTGTAGTGCATGAATTTCATTAAGAAACAAACATCAACAAAAAACTAACAACAACAAAGAAAACCGAGTAATAATTTAAAAAATAAAATCCAAGATAAAACAATAAAAAGCTATGTGAAAATTAGTTAACACTATTTTGAAATAGCAGTCAAAGAAATGAAAGGTAATAAAAGGCCTGAATCATATGAACTAACAGTTACTTTTATGAAATATTTTTAATGACGTTAAGATTTACCATATTGAGCCATTGAAAATAAATTTCTTTTTATAAGTAATTGCACTTCAAAACAATGGATTCAATCTGCATTAAAACAAATACAACCTATGAAAATATTGAAAACGTAAATAAAAAAGTTCCTATAAGAATTACCACCGATATTTAAATCTAAATTATCTCTAGATAAAGGCAAGCAGGGTAAATGCAAAAGTGACAAACAGTCTGCAAAAGAAACGACTGGGGTGCTTAATCGTTGTGGAGCGCTCCAATCTCGCTCTTCCTGGTGGGGTTTCTATCAAACAGTGTACATAAAAACATCCCATAAAACTGAGACTACTAATAGTAAACACCTGCATCGGGAGTTAAAATTGATAAATTGAACTTATATGCAGACAAAATAACTAGTCATATATTAAACTAACAACATATGATAAATATGTTCAGTACTTATCGCCTCGGCAACCTAAAAGTTCCAGGTGAGAGAGTAGTTAAATTAAAATGGCGTAAGCGATGACGTATAATAGGAGCAATTTTTTGACGTCATACAATGTCATGACGTCATATGCCAAAAGTGTTTAGGTTATATAAAAAAACACGGAAGAAATTATCGAATTTTAGAAAACAATCCAAACCAACAAAACAAAATATAGTAATGTCAGGAGATAATAGGTAATGAGATTCAAATAATTTTTCATAAAAAATGAGGATTTATCCACAATTGGCATATTTTCTCATAAAGGGACAAACTATCCCGATGTTAAACTTTACCTGTTTCATGATTTACATGAGTTTTGAATTGTTAAAATTAGTTTGCGCAATGACGTATTTTTGTTCGTCTGCGGGTGTGCGGAGGTACGCGTATACGACTTTTGGTTGCAACATTACCAAGTATATTCTCTTAACATTACATCCTAAATCTTAACATTATATCTTCGATCTTATCATTACAACTTCGATCTTCACATTACTCCTTCGATCTTATCATCACACCTTCGATCTTATCATTACACTTCGATCTTAACATTACACCTTCAATCTCAACATTACAATTCGATCTAAACATTACACCTTCGTTCTCAACATTACAATTCATCTTAACATAACCAATTCGATCTCAACGTTACACATTCTATCTTTCCATGACACATTCAATCTTAACATTATACCATCGATCTTAAGATTACACATTCGATCTCAACTTTACACCTTCGATCTTAACATTACATCTTCGATAAGAATATCCATGATATAGATATAACATAATGTTTGGTATAAACCTATGAACCATTCAAAACTTGTCTTACCCTTTTGTTTGATTACAAACAATATTCATCAACATACCATTTAATAATTCATGTGAATACACATGTTTCTATTACCATACCTGCAAAGACACTCTCGGGAGCGTAATGAATCTTATAAGAGACGTCATTTATTCATCTTTAAACCTAAAAAAATACAATTTAATTACAATATCGGCATTTACAGCTTCGCAAGTCGGAATGTCTGAGCCATGCACCTTGTGCTAAGCACCAACGCTAAACAGCACCAGCATACGTATCATAGATACCAAGGACTTTAATGTCTTGTATAGATTTAATTTTTATACTAAACGATGTAAATCGTATTTAATTTGATTGAAAATACCTGACCAAAAGCGCCACCGTGCATTTTGATTTTCACAGAGATGATATAACCCACTTTTGTAAGCGCTAACAGTTTTTATCTTTGTCATGGTGTTCAATGTGGCAGACATTAAAAACTTAAAAACTGCAAATATGTTATAAAAGCAGCATCGTAGTGAACGTTTGCCGTATATGCAAATGGACGTTTGCCAGGGAAATACGAGCAAAATGATGTAACATTGTTTACTGTTCTTAAAGATAAACTGTTGTGAAAACAGAACAAAGTTAAGTGATCCTTTCAGAAAAATGTCAATTGTCAATACAGGGGGCATCACATTGTATAAATGTATAACATGATGATCAAACAAACTGTTTACATGTAGATTTATTGGAGAAAAGAAATGCTACCTTTTTTCTATTTTGTGTTCGTAACAGAAGAAGGATGTTGATAGATGGTAAGTTAGATACATATGGCTGTCTAAGAAACAGCCATTTTCTAGAGGGCTTCAATAATTAAATTTTGCATCCCTTTCATTGTGTTCTTAGTGCAGAAACTTCTACCTCATATATTCAAGGCAAATTGAAAATTAGTATGGATTTGTTAGACTGTTTTCACGACATCTTTATTATAGGCTGTGCTTCACAAAACTATGGATTAAATTTAGTGTGCCTGGTCTTAATTTAGATCGATGTCTAACATTAGGAAATGCATTGTTATTATATTGATTATGACTTTTTGTGTTTATTAAATATTATTATTTATTTCCTTTTCGTGTTTACTGTATATATCCACAAATATTCATCATTAAAGAAAAATACGTTAACTAAAAACTCAATGTTTTTGTAAACAAAAACGTTGCGATCAATAAATCTCGAGAGGCAATCCACCGATTGCTCGCCGAGAACTTGACAACTTTCAGCGCAGAGTCTTCAAGACAAATCCTGACGGCCTCTTGTCCATTAGGCTTAACTGATATTTCATACTCTAAGTAGAATAGAAATCGCTTCTGTTTCTTCAGATAGATCATTTTTGCTTCTGCTACATGCTCATAATCATCAGACTTTAGTTCAATCCTTGGACAAATAATGTGCTTTGTAAGAACGAGCGATCGCATGCTGTTGGACACCATCCGAACCTTATAAAAGATATCCAAAATAGGAGCGGAAAAATTAAACGGGTACAGTCTTTTCATTAACATCTGCTGAATGATATCGGAAAAAGCTGGAATCCATTCATTGCCTTTAACACGGAATGCGCTATATTTTGCAAATTGTTGCTTTGCTGGTTTACAATTTGTAGGGCTGTAACATAAGCTGAATGGTTCATTGATAGTGCGTGATACTTCTTTGTACAGCAATTCTGGCCTAACAAGCCCGCTACGATAAAACAATCTCACTAACAAATATTCAGAGTTGTCAGAGGCATTTGATGACGTATTAGATAGCAGAATTGGACCAATTTCCCAATCGGACCACGGTGATCTGAGCCATGTTGTGTGGGGCTGTGACAGCGGTAGCTCTCCCAAATTCATGTTTGATGGTGGCCTGATAAGCAAAACCATCTGCATGGGCAGTAGATTTGTCTCAGTAGCCATAAACTGACACACGCCCTTCTGGTTGTACGACTGCCATATGGGGCACAATACAGGTCTGCATTTAGTGATGTCCTGTACGGAGACGGAAAGAAAGACATTTAAATTTGGTAATTAATTGCTTAAGGTTTTAATAAGAAGGTATAAGTATAGCAAGCCATATGCCGTACACGCATTGAAAAAGATAGCCATGAAAGAGAAACATCAGAGATGACTAAAACACAAAATACTTATTGTTGAAGGTTCGAATCCCGGTAGCTTCCATCTTTTTTGGTGTGACATGTATATGTTTTCTCTTTAACAACCATTAATGTCAAATGCAGATACATTTTAATAAAATTTACAATTCCATATGATAAATGGTGTGTAAAGCATTAAAAATTTACCAATATATAAAAAAAAAAACACCACACAAATTTAAACGTAAACTTTTCGAAGAAACGGGTGGAGCATTTGTCACGACCCTTTCATTCTGATCTCTGTGTTGCTGGCTTTTCTATTATGGTTCATTTCTCAAAAGCCGCGAAAGATTTCACTTCAAATTTAACATACATGTTCCCTATCAAATCAGCAATCCATTTCAAAGGGCACGTGACCCTAAAATCATTTTTTAAGTCATGTCCCTTTTTTCCACTGGGAATTGTAAATATATTATACAACAAAAACATCCGTTCTGCAGAGAACTCCTTTTTATATTTGACATCATCAACAAAAATCTGTTAAAGACAATTTTGAAAAAGAATGTCTCACTTATCTAACGCTCAGCAGTAATATTAGGACACACTAAGCAGATGAATGCTTCAGCGACTGAAGCGATTGTTTTGTCAAATGTATTTACTTTTATTGCTAATTATATACCGCCTGTAAAAATACCATTTCTCGTGTCAAAATAAATTTTACCTGAAAGTTTAGTTCTTCACATGCCCGGGGTTCAGTCACGTTGTAACTCAATCCTTGTTTGCTGGCTTCAGATTCATAATCCCGAATTAGCAGTACAGACATTGACGCTACCGTCCCCCGATGCAGACTACTCTTTTGATTGTAACATAGCATTTTCCATGGAAGGAATATTTCGCCGCTGCAAATATGACAGAAAACATTCGCATACACTTTTCCCGAAACTAGTATATACGGTGAATAGAACCCACTGTGACACAATTTAATAACTTCTTGGTTCGTCATAGTGATATTAGATCCATCCATGGAAAAGTTTCCACATGTGCTTAAAACATCGTTAAAACAAATTTCCTTCAAAATCTGTTCAGCAACGACAGGAGGTGGGTAGAATAATGCGTAGCAATCCGATTGGCCTAACATACTTACAGGAGATGAAAAGTCTGAAATTGTAATCTGCTGACCGCGTGGAAAATCCCATCTACAGGTAACAACGGTGTCCCAAGGAATAATGTCTTCTACGCCATCTTGTTGAGCGCAAAGCCGGTTCTTGTATATGAGTCCAGTCTTGTTAGAAAACACAGGGTCCATGCTGCCCCAGGGGGCAAGTATCACGTCACCACAGGGTGTTACTATGTCTTGAGAGCTCTTTAGACCTGTAAAAGCAAGTTGAAAAAAATCGTAATGACAGTAATTAATAACTAAGTGTAAGTGAATTCCGCTTGTACTAAACGTGCTTAGTTATAGAATTGAATTTTTACGTGGAAAACCTGATGATTAAACATCGTCTTTAGCGATGTGGACGTTTCTGTGTTTTATTAATATCCTCCTATATATAGAAGCTGTGTCGTATAGGATAAAAACGTTTAGAAGACTATCCATGTAAATCAATTTACAATTGTCAGAAGCTGAATATTTACAAAGTCGCAAGTTCCACAATTTAATCGTTTGCAGGAGTTACTTTTTTGGAGTTTGACGGAATTGCGCTGTTCTTAAAAGTAACATTTACAAAACCACTTATTTAACGTGTTACCTTTGCTTTCATTCCGTACAAGTGTGTTTTTTTCTAAAGTTGAATCTGCCAGGGAAGTCGTCACCATATAGTATGATGGGATTTGATGATCCCTTACAAAAGCACTTGAGGCCTGTATACATTGTTGTCGATGGCGGGCTGGGTGAGGGAGCTTGGCTTGAGACGGAAAGCAACATGGCATTGATAATCCGCAATCTTCGTCGCAGGAACAATCTAAAACGTTTATTTAAACAGTGGTTAACATTTAAGAAGAGGTAAGTGGCTATATTTGTTGTCACAAATAATGGTCGACTGACTTTAAAAAGGGTAACTGTGATGACCATGCATAGTATGATTCTTTCAAAATATACCACGATTTTCACAATACCCTGCTATGAAATTTAAACTTATTGTGACTCAGTATATACCTTTCTGATTATATTTTCATTTTCTCATCTGTCAGTCTTACGTTAACATGTAAGCATACACGTTTGTATACCGTGATACCATTCGCCCCATTTTTTGATACTCAGAGGAGAAAATCGGAATTTAGTCTACGATTACACACGGACTTTTTGTACGTGATTCTTTTGTGCAGCTTCGTTAATAAGTTCTTGAGGACGTTTGTTTTGTGTTGGCAATAACACATAAAGTCTTAAAATGGATTCTTTGTAACGTAACAGTGCGGTAAAACCCTTTTAGCTCTAATATGAGCTTATTTGATAAATGGAATTCAAAAGTAATAAGGGGTTTTCTGTTTAATTCAGTTAAAATACATGTACATGTAAATTAAAATTGCTCAAGTTTTGTCATACATATCTTAAAAGCACGTTTGCATGGTATGACATTCTGTTCATTTTAATATGCAAGTAATTTCTGTTGATTTTGACGGAGCAGGGGCGGATCCAGATCCTGAATTTGACTATTCATAGTTACAGAGGGGATTCATGTAGCCAGTCCTAGGTCCCATTCACTTATAAAAAGAAACACTCATTGTAAAAATAACACAACTTTTGTTCAAATGATATACTTTGATTCCAAATGTACCAAAATACACGAGAAACATATGCACACACACAACCACATTTGATGAAACAACATTATTTATACCAATTACAGATACTAAGCATCTAATTATTTAACATGTGCCTAGCTAATATTCTTAGCAGTGGTTGTGGTCAAAGCGTGATACCAATTATCTTGGACCTTTGAAAAATAGCTTCAGGAATTTTGACCGTTTCACGTGAAACGGTGTTAAAGGGTATGGATCCGCGGCTGCGGAGATATGTCGTATTCTCGGTCTCTCTGCCACTTGGTCGGATTATTGAACGTGCAACAGCAATAGATGTTGCGATTGCCGTCATGCAAACATTGGGCTTCACTTAGCAGTTGTAATAAAACCACGGTGATATACGTCGAATTGTTACAGTTGCATTGTTGCAATATAATCCTGTCTTTGTATTCTATGATTGTTAAATGATTTATTATGAAAATGTAAGAACATTTTGTATGTCGTTATTTTGAAGTCAAGACAATTAATATCATATATATCCATGTTCCGTATTTGCCGTCTTACTTTGTAGCTTTAAACAACTTCGTGTCTTGGAGATTACACCTAGACGGATAGTCAAAAGTACGGAAGCCGTTAAATGATAATTTCGTCCTGGCATGATTTCATCTTAGCGCAAGCGCAACGAAAAGAAGATGTCGACTACATGAAATGGAACTAACTTCGGCGACATTTTAAATTTTTAACTGTAATTGCACATCGTCGGAATTAGTTGTTCCCACTATTTGTCGACTCTTGGTAGTGCCGCCGTCTTCGTTTTGGCATTCATTTCACATTTTTCAACATCGAAGAGACGACATTGCATAAAGCATCCCAGTCGGCCCATATTGCCGACTGACCGTTCCAAGGCGGCAACTGTCGGGTTTGCTCTTTTAGTTAAATGACTCATAACAAATTTGTTCTTACTTTCACTTGGCTTGCACGTGAAATACCTTGGTCCTCTGCCTTTTCACAGTTTGATACATGTTGCAATGCTCATAGGACTTTGTCATACATTCTTATTAGGAACGTTTCATAACCGCCCGCATATCACAAACAATCCAGTGTGAAACCCAAAATAACGTAATTTATGCATACATATATAAGCCAGTCCAGTTTGCACTGAAGGTGACACACTATTTTTCAAGCCGTTTCGACTTTCCTTGCAAAGTTATCATAAGGTAAGTCACATACATACAGTAACATAATAACAAAATTGTTTGACTAAATACTGGTTGTGAACTGTTCTTTCTAATTAAAACAGTTAATCATTGTCAAATGTGTACCAAATATGTAAAAGCCCCCATAGGTATTAATATAAAATGATTTTTGTCGTTTCAAATTTAAGGACTGTGATGCTGACGGTACAAGATTTAAATGTACCAAATCTGTCAGCGTAATTAAATAAGGAATATATTACCTGTCGCTGACAGAAGGCTTAGAAAAGGTACCCACCCATACAGCACTGACTGTAAACGTCCGATATATTAAGAGGCGTCGGGGAGACTTCTGACTTTCGGCGACAAATGTCCTTGCCCGGACAGAATTGCTCCATGTTTTCCGGAAGTAGATCCTGTAGTTGAAGTATCTCTGCGTCACCATAACACGTCAGAACCAGAGAAAATCCGAGCACAAACAAAAACATGTTTAAATGTAACAACTAAGTATTTTAAAGAAAAGGTATTGGGAATATGTCTAAAATTGGCGTCTTAATACTTTACACCGAAACACGTATTTTTTTTGCAAAAAATATAATCACATTTGAAGTTACTGTACTCGTATCAGATCTAACGATTCTCTGATGAAGTCAATCCCTTTAAAGCACTACCTGTTAATTTTGCTTTTTTAGTTCCCCGCTATCCATTAAACATGCCAATTAGCAAGTAAATGAATGACCAGTTATGTCGATAGCTAAGAAAGGTCCGTTTTCATTTAAATAAGCATATTGTCCCTTCATTTACCAGCTATGAACGAACAGTGCCGCGGACTTCACTCCTCTCTTTGTATATAGACCAATTAGTGCTGTTTGCGCAAGTCCAACTACAGCTTTCCGGTGTGGCGCATTATGAAGAAGTTGTGATTCGTGGACGCAATTCCAATACCGAGCATAATATAGGAGTTTAAATTAGCGCCTCCCTGTCGATATTGAATAGAATAGATAGAAACCTCAGATATTGTGTACTTTGTGATAAAAAAACGATATTGAGGATGAGTATCATTTCTTTTTTATCTGTCCAGCTTACAATGAAATCAAAAAACACTTTTTAAATAGAAAATTCTACGTAAAACCAAGTTTTGTTAGATTTTGTGGTATGTTAAATTCTGATAAAAAAGGAAATATTGATAAACATTGCAAAATATATAAAAGAAGCTTTAGAATATCGAAAGAACAGCGTTATTCTCACACAATATGTTCATATTGATAAAAAATATTCTCTTTTTTTCTATATTTTATAACTGAAAATACAAAGTATTTATATATGATAATATATGATAAACTCTTACGTATTGTAACTATTGCATGTTTTCAACTTCACTGTTCGTACGCGTGGGGTTTATGAAGTGGTGTGTGGAGTGTTGGTGTGTCTTTTCCTTTTTGATAAGTGCGATTGAGTACGTGCGTGTGTACGTGTATTGGTGTACAAGTGTGCGTGTATGCGTTTGTATCTGTGTTTGTATGTGGTTTTGAGAAGACTTGATGATCAGTGACAGTAAACATTGATTGTAATTATCTTGCAACTATGTACTTAGCTTAGTGTTCAAATTACGTTGACACATTATTTAAATTATCATTAAACATTTAGGGTAACTTAGAAATTGCAAAAAGTCCCTTTGAGACATTCCACAAATAGAACAATTATTATCATTTGAACTTCTACTAGACAAAGGCATACAAAGTAAATATAATGGTGATAATACCACGGAACCGAGACGTTGCACTTAAAAAGAAAAAAAACAGACAAAAGAGAGAAAACATCAGTAACCGCATTGGAAGTTTGGTTAAAAAAATCTCTCGAAACTGCACCTAAAGCTAGAGTTTCAAAGCTACACATTTCGCCAAGATGATCTTACTTACTTTCACAAAACAGTGTTTAGTTATTGTTCAGAGGTAGAAATGTAACATTTAATATTAAGCTTATGAATTAAACCCAAAAAGACGCCAGAAATAAGTATATAATGCTAGGTAACAAACTAAATAAATAAAGCCGACCTGTGCGCCCTCTGTTGTCTTTCTAATTTAAGTTGACTAGCACGCATGTGAGCGTGTGTTTGTGCGTGTATGTTCGTGTATGTGCGGGTGCGCTGATGTATGTATGTGTGTGTGTGTGTGTGTATATATATGTGTGTGTGTGTTTGTGTGTGCGTGGATGTGTTTGTATGTGTGCGTCTGTATCTATTTGGGTTATTTGGTCTGTGTCTATTTGTTATTTGTGTTTGTATGTGTGCAGGTGTGCAGGTGTGTGTGCTCGCGAGCGTATATATATAGGCGCGTATCTGGGCCGTGTTTGAAGTTACGCACAATAACAAGGGAAATAACCTTTGCAGTAATACTTTTGAATATATCCAGTTCTTTTCAAATGAATAACAGGTTAAATGCGGACATGCGGGGAACTTAACGCAAAATATGAACGACTAAAATTCTGACGTGTATAAGTTTAATTATTTTAAACCTTTTCAACTTGATTGGTGTGGTAAGAGATTTCATAACATAGAAACTACGCAAATAAAATGTATTATTCCTAACCCGGGTTAGGCATCGACTTTCTGAGTGTTTTTGGTACTTATAGATTTTCGATTTTTCGAACGGAGGTTACGCACGTGCGTAAAGTGCGTAATGGCAGAAACTCGCCTGATATTTATATATATATATATATGTATTATATATTGTAAACTTGCATATTGCCCTCAAGGCCATGTATTATTTGTTAACACACTGGATGACGTCATAAACAGTCTGTATAAGAATTATGGACCGGGTAGCCGGTCAATATGCGATTTATGGACTGGATGACGTCATATTAAATATAGAAGGGCGTATGCAAATGAGGTATAATATATATATATATATATATATATATATATATATATATATATATATATATATATATATATATATATATATATATATATATATATATATATATATATATATATATGAAATTATTTAATGACACTTGATAAAAAGAAAAAAACAATAACATAAAACTGTCATAAGAATCAGGGTGTTATATATTAAATTTTTAATTTTTATTTTGATGGAATCGATGGTTTCAATTAAAAGTCATACATTAAATTATTTTTATTAAAAGTAATGTACGACACCTAAACAATTTGTTATGCAACAAAACCAAAATCTGTAAACAATTGGCATGCTCAACCACCTTTATCTGCAATCACGTGCTCTGCTGACCAAACTGCTTGTGTTCTGGTAGAACAGAACATAACTTTATTCACTAAAAACTACAATACTTTCTTGTCAACAAAAATGATAATACAATGTGTACACAATGCAATAAACAAAAATAGCTGTTATTCCGCAGTATACTTAGGTATCTTTATGGGTAAACTTATTTTATGACAATAGTTACATGATATCATATTATGATAAATTATGTTGGGTATCAGGCATTGTTTTCCGACGCAGGACAGATTCCTTGATATATTAAATATATTTGCACACATTTATTAGTATGCACTCACTGTTCGCTTGCGTTAGCTCTGCAAACTTACGCACGCTAGGTCTGTTATAATAGTATTGTGTAACATATTTTATACGAATGTCTTTATATGCAGGACAAACAAGTTAAAACATATCTTCGTCCTCAAGAATTTTACAATTATAGACAGTACACAAACGCAAACCTCTATCATCTATGCCGTGTTGCTATCTACCTGTTACAACCCGGGATTGTGGAAGGACATTCTAAATTTGCAAAAGATCTTGTACATTTTTGCAAAGGTAGTTATGTAAATGTCAACTCCTAAGCTACCCTTAATAAGAATATATATGACAAAGTCCTATGAGCATGGCAACATATACACACATTTGAAAAGGCACAGGACAAGGAATTCACAAGCAAGCCAAATGTAAAAAAGGAACAAATCTGTGATGAGTCATTTAACAAGCAGAGAAAACTTTCAGTCACAGCCTTAGAACGGTCAGTGGCAACGTGGATCGAATGTGGTGCTTAAACAGATTTTACAAAAACTTCTATACAAACTAAAAAACGCTGATCCACTGCTGTCTAAATACGTCAATTACTCTTACTTTGAATTTTATATAAATTGCCAGCATATTGATTCTGCCACTCATAAGAAAAACCAAAAGTATCAAGGAAGGCCTTTACACTCGTAACCAAATTGCTTAAACTTTTACTGCGTTGTTTAATAAGTTAATTAGTTAATTAACTTCTAAATATTGGTCCTAGCAGCACATTATCTGTAGTTATTAACTTGCTCCAGTATTTAAAGATACGGACATATCTTGAAACATATAGTGGATATCGACTTAAGTCACTGTAGATACATGCGTTAGGCGTCGAAGCCTTCACTAAAAGAATACGTTTACAGAATTTGAAATGGACTACCTCTATACTGTTTGATTTATCAAATCCCCAGATCTCATTTGCATTACTGAGGGCTGAACCAATTAAGCATCAAATAATTGACATAAAACTTTAGAAGAAAAGGATAGTTACGAAGTTTGCATAAAAGTACGTAGAGTGCCCTAATACCTTGATACGTATAATTAAAAGAAACTGCCCCGGTAGTTAAAATTTGTTTACAAGTCATATTCATTATATTTTATGCGTCTCTCTGTCTGATACCACCCCGTCGACTAAATACTATATCCTTGGTTTTGCTAGTATTAACCTGCCTCTGCCGCCTGTTACAGTACGAATATAGTAGGTTTAAATGGGGTGTATTTGCAAGAATGCACACATCATTCGCAAATGATAGGTTAGTAAGATGTCATCAAATGTGAACTCCCTTTTTTCAAGAATTGTTCAAGGTCGTCAATTGATAATGAAAAACGAATAGTCGATATAACTTCACCCTGTTTTAGACCTAGAGCACATAAGAAAAACTCAGAGTTTATATATTGCCCTCTTACACAGCACTTTACTTGTCGGTACATATCATGAATACTGCTTAACATTTTAGAATCTATTCCTAACCTATATAACTTACTCCACGGCCCAGCCGGCAGGGGCCTTAGAATTCTCTGGCTGCCGCAACCTGCAGCGGGGTTAGAAACCTCCAAAGGTAGCCCGCCTGTTTGCCATGGGTGGCGACCCAGTATCTCTACGACGAGGGGATCCTAGTGGTTGAGGTCTTTGTTGGCTTGTCAGGATATTGGCGCATAAGTCGACCCTGACCAACACACCACTTTGGCCCTAAGTTGTGGGGTAGACGGGCGGGGTGCTGATCCTGTATCTTCAATCGGCTAACCCCTCAGTCAGTGTTGGTTTAGCTTTCACATCCTTCCGTCCCACTTTCTTGCCTCCGACTTTCCACTCCTTTTCTCCTTTTTCTTCTTCAAATATACCGTGTTCCGTAAACTCCTTTTCTCAAATTTTCCCCTATTAACTATAACCCAGCTACCGGTCGACACCCCCTTAACGAATCAATCTGGCATTTTGTATGCTTTGTAGTATATTTTATGTCGGACTATCGCATCCTGATATCACTGGCGTTGGGAGGTCGGAGATCCACTCCCATAAGACGAACAATTATAATATTCTCTCATGGAACGCAAACGTAAATGCAAAGACCCGATCCCTACTTTATCGTCCGAAGATTCCGATACCGAAACACCTACAAGCACGTTCTTTCCCCACTTTTTTGTTGTTGAATCAACTGAGAAAAAAAAACGATAACCAAAGTATCCCAAAGTATCCCCTTTTGTCATAGAAAAATCCATCAAAGGTTTTATTGGCAGTGTAGTATCAGTCAAAAAACTAACAAATGACTGATTACTATTTGAAACTAATCGCAAAACCTACTCCGATAAACTCCTTTGACTAACTTCTGTTTCTTAAAAGTACAAACTTATCCCCACTAGTCTCTGAACTCGTAGAAAGGAGTCATTTGATGTCCTGACCTTGCTGGTTTCTCTGAGGAGGATATCCTCAGGGAACTCACGCCACAGGAGGTGTGTGGTGTCCGCAGGTTATCATTCCTGAGGGACGGCCGGCGAGTTCCGCCAAACACTTTTGTTTTAACTTTCGAAAACCCATCACTCCCTACTTCGATTAAAGTCGGTTACCTCAACGTGAAACTGCAGGTGTACATTCCAAATCCACTTAGGTGCTTTCATTGTCAGAAGTTTGTCCACCACGAGTCCCAGTGCAAGGACATCGACCATTGCCCTCGTTGCGGCGAAGTGTCCGCTCAGCACAGGGAAGACATATGTCCTAACCCACTTGAATGTGTTAATTGTGCTGGACCACATCCAAGGAAGTACTAAAAATAAAGTACACAAACAACATCTCCTTTCCAGAAGCCAGGAAGTTGGCAAAAGACAATAAGAATATATGACAAAGTCCTATGAGTATTGCAACATATACCAAACTCCGAAAAGGCGCAGAACAAAGGTATTTCACATGCAAGCCAAGCGAAAAGTAATAACAAATCTGTGAGGCAACTCCTGCTAGAGGCGCAACAATAATATGCCTCAAGAACCAAAAAGGCATCTCAGAGCACAATGACAATTTCATCCAGTATGAGGTCCCGACTGGTGACCAAACTACTGACAATATCATAATTCCTTCAAAATACAAGGTATTAGAATTTTCTCAGACTCAAACTTCTTCCTCGGTACAAAAACATTACCTCTTCAATCATTCTGTGAGGAATAAAGCAAAGGCACAGAAAAAGCCTGCAGCAAAGACAGAGTCCTCCCACTTCTCCAAACTTTCGGGTGATAAACACCCATCAAAACAAAGTCGAGTGTCTAATGGAGCCTACATGGAACACTGCAAAACCGCCGAGGTCACCTGTAAAAGCACCATAAAATATAGTCTGCAAAAAATAAGTTGAATAGTCCCATGAATTAAAGAATCATTCAGTGGAACTGTCGAGGTCCTAAGGCCAATTATAATGAAATACTTATTCTATTATCTACGCTAAATCCTGCTGTACTTTGTCTTCAGGAAACCTTTCCTAAGGACTCTGATAAATTTGATTTTAAGGACTATACTTGTAATAATCATATACATACAGATTGCGAGAGGGCATCTGGAGAATCGACAATAAATTGCCACACTGTCAAGTCGAACTTGACACAAACATACAAGCTGTTACTATTCGTGTAACCCGACATAAAGTTGTAACTTTTTGCTCCGTCTATCGTCCAACGAATTCAAATGTATCCAAAGATGATTCAGATTATCTTATTAACCAGCTGCCTACTCCATATATACTCGTTGGACACTTAAATGGTCATAGCCCGCTATGGGGTTGTTCTGACTTTAATAATATGGGCAAGACAATAGACTTTATTGCTCATAATGATATATGTCTTGTCAATAATAAAAAGCCACCATACTTGCATCCCGCAACTGGGCATTATTCATCGTTAGACCTAACATTGTGTCACTCATCTGTATATTTAGATTACACTTTGGATGTACACGAGGACCTTTGTGGAAGTGATCACTTTCCTGTAACCCTTCCAAACTATACATCGCCAATAGGCGACGATAATCCTCGTTGGAAGATGTACAGAGCAAACTGGGACCTGTTCTCAGCACCTTGTTCTGCAGAACTTGACCCAAATTCAATAGAAAATGTATATAGATGACAAAATTGTCGCATTTTCAAACACTTTGCACAATATAGCAAAAAGGTGTATACCTAAGACCTCGACTAAGTCAAAACATAATAAGCATTGGTTTAATGAAGAGTGTAAAAATCTATTCGTAATCATAGGGCGGAATTAAAGCAATTTGATGTTTGACATGCCGATACAAATCTAAAAAACCTTAAAAAAAGAACGGGCTATTAAACATGCCAAAACATCATCTTGGCAAAAGTATGTTTCAAAAATAACTAGAACTCCGCGAGTCGGCTGTGTTGCCTGATGAAAATTTTGTTAGTCGACATAAAAAATGTTAATTAGTTTGTTGTTGTACAGATATTAGCAATGTATTTGCACAGAATTCACATATAACATAACCTTTTAATTGTCTCATTGCAAAAACATGCACAACAAGTTCAATTATAGTTCACCTTTTTTAACCTTTTAGATTTTTATATTTTTATATTTTACTTACATAGTTAAGTTTCAACCTTATTAAGCTCTATTCACATTAAACTTTGTATTCGGTGCCGTATGACCTGTTAAGTGTCGGTGTGTCGTAAAACCCAAATAAATAAATAAATAAATAAAATAACTTACTCTACAAACCATTTATATAAACAGAGTCGAAAGCCTTTTTGAGGTTGACATATGCGCTGTATAGTCAATTTCATCAAATTCCAACTTCATATATCACGGAATTTAGCAAAAAACATGGCATCAACAGTTGATCTGCCTTTTCTGGAACCGAACTGTGAGTCCACTTAAACCATGTGTTTGCCCTGCCAGGTATTTAACCTTTTAATAATGCCAATTTAGAGAAACATCTTACTAAAGTAACACCGCGATAATTACTGATATCATTTACCTCATTTTTCTTGTGTATGTGGACAATAATACCTTCACAGCAGCAGCAGTAACAGATTGGTCTTGAAAAGGTATCCTCTGCTTCATCACAATCATGTTGTTTTCCGCATCTATTGTACCTTGCTAAGAAAAATGTATATTAATCATAAGGTTTTTCTATTTATAATTAGAACTAATATTTTTTAATAAATATAATAAGTCGTTGTAATCGATAAGTATATTATAAATTATCTAAAATTTAAATATAGACTATATTAAGATGTAACTTATTAAATGATAAAGGATTGTAGCTTTTTTCGGAACACAATGGTATATGTTCTAAATAACCTTCGGTAGCTTTTTCTCTCTAATCGGGACCTAACACCGACAAACAAAACAAAATGCTACGCTGTCAAATGAAACCACTTTTCTTTGAAATGCAAAATATAACCGTTGTTTCTATTTAGAATGTGTAATCTTGACTGATATAGCTTGTTTGTCGAAACATTTGATTACACATTATGAACGGTTTCAAAATTGGTTCTGTCGGGATGGCAAGATAATTAGCGTGTCCGGCTCTTGTGTATAACACCGGACTACACTTGCTGCACCGTTTGTTTTGATTATTAATTTTATTAAAAATGTTTAATTAGATATTGGTTTGTTCCATTTATTTTGCAAAAGAAATATTATCTTCTCAGTAAGTATCCTTTTTAACTTTAAAAAATGAAGACAAGCTGATGGATGGGGGCATTATGGATATATTTACAAATTCAAGACCAGATTGTCGTACCGTCACACTACCGTTAGCTTTATATGACCTAGGTAAATATGGAAAATAAATACATTTTTGCTCGTCTTCAAGCTGACCTGTGGTGCGCCGGTGGTTCTACCCAGACGTTGTTTTGGGGTCGTCCTCCATCAAAATAGCTGGAATGATCATAATTGGTCGCTGCGATGAATTTCAAATGTTATGCTCAAAGGGAGACAACAACAATACGTTTTAAGGGTATTCTTCCTTGCATCCAAAGCCACTCACATTTGTATATTATGTAAAATTTTATAGGACAACATATTTTGAGTCGCGGATAAAAACTGTCTGATCTAATAAACCTTTTAATGTTAGCTGCATAAATGTAGACATATGATAAATAAATCATAGATTTCTTTTTCAAAAAATATTGCAGTAAATAAAAGTTGAAAAATAAATAAAGTGGCGCATATTGAAACTAACAAATGTATTAATGTTTTTATCCGACTCAAAGACTTAAAGGGAGCGTATTCACCAAATTTTTTTATCCTAAGTCATGACTTAAGCCCAGGTTACAATTTTCAAAACCAACAAAAATAACAAGGTTGAAGTTTCAATGTGATTTTAAGCAAAGTAAAAGTGAAAGTGTCTTGCAAAAATACAGACATGTAGTTAAATACATAATGAACATAATGTAGATTAAAATCCATGACTTGAGAAATTATTACTTAAGAATGGTTGGTAAATACGGGCCTTAGATTTCTATGTTGTTGTTTTTGTTGTTAAGTATTAAAACTATCGAAAACAAAGATAACATCCAGATATAACTTTTACTTAAAAATACTGGACAGAAAATGTGCTTTTGACTCACTCATGATTAATTCATAACTTTGTAACTTTTGTAACGTAGTTGTTTATGTTGTTAGATATTTAGGGTGGTCTTCCTATAAAAGAGTAACATAATAAATACGGTGAGGCTGTACAGTTCTGCCTTTGTTACAGGAAGCCTTTCTCAATGAAAAAAAAATGATTTAAATAGCAGAAAGTGTTTTTTTATTTTTTTAATAGGGTTAAGCATTATGTTGCTTATTGTCAGAAATTGACAACTCCTGTTTTACTTTAGAAAAAAAGAACGAATTGGAAAAGAAAGTCGAAAACAATATGTCACACAGCACATTTTTCCTATATAGGTTAACCTTTATCTTATATTTGACTGAAAATATATACTGTTATGTGATATCGATTACAGTTGGTAACAGTCGGAAATACGAATAAATCATGCGGTCGTTTTGTTTTAATTTTATTATTATTTATGTTCATATTCAACGTGTTTTGCATTTTCATAAACACATTTAACACTCTACCTATAATAACAATAAATCAAATAAGAAAAATAAAAGTTAATAAATCATTACAAGAAACTGAATGTCATTTTGTATTCATTCATAAACTGTTTGCCGCAAGCTGAAATTAACAAATATGACTTACTGAAAAGCTAATTGCGTGAGTAAAAACAATTTTTATAAAGTTTCGTCACTAATTACAAATCAATTCTATTTATTTTCCTGAATACTAATAAACAATTAGACTAAGTAATGTATGTGCGTTCAAACTGACGCATTTGTTATAATTTGTTATAAATAGGGAGTTTAAAGATGGAGATAATATATATATATATATATATATATATATATATATATATATATATATATATATATATATATATATATATATATATATATATATATATATATATATATATTATTTATATAGTTAGTCGTTAGAAGCTTTAATATTCCTTCCAACATAAGAAAATGACGAGACACTTTAATCAAGTGTTTATGTTTTGCATATGGTTTATTTTAATATTAGAAAATATATAGTTTGTGTATATATAACATATTTTAAAAGTACATTCATCAGACATCAAATAAAATTCACAGATACACGTTAAATACTTGTATAGTTTCTTTTACGTGTACATAGGTTTTTTTTTTTTTTTCGAACAGTAAAACTAAGTATACTATTCCTAAAATAGGCATAATATGTTAGATCACATTTTTATTTTAATAAGACTATATAACAATGTAATTTGAGTATTGCAACATATAATACAATTTGAAACAGAACAAGGGCTATTCACATTCGTATCAAATGTAAAAGTTACAAAAAAAACAAACTGTGAAGAGACATTATATACAGTATGGTAAATCCAACAGTTATCGCCTTAGGACGGTCAGTCAGCCGGCAGACACCGCCTTGAAACAGTCAGTCAACCGGCAGTTGCCGCCTTCGAACGATCAGTCAGCCGGCAGACACCGCCTTGGAACGGTCAGTCAGCCGTCAGTTACCGCCTTGGAACGGTCAGTCAGCCGTCAGTTACCGCCATGGAACGGTCAGTCAGCCGTCAGTTACCGCCTTGGAACGGTCAGTCAGCCGGTAGTTACCGCCTTGGAACGGTCAGTCAGCCGGCAGACACCGCCTTGGAACGGTCAGTCAGCCGGCAGTTACCGCCTTGGAACGGTCAGTCAACCAGCAGTTACCGCCTTGGAACGGTCAGTCAGCCGGCAGACACCGCCTTGGAACGGTCAGTCAGCCGTCAGTTACCGCCTTGGAACGGTCAGTCAGCCGTCAGTTACCGGTTTGGAACGGTCAGTCAGCCGGCAGTTACCGCCTTGGAACGATCAGTCAACCGGCAGTTACCGCCTTCGAACGATCAGTCAGCCGGCAGACACCGCCTTGGAACGGTCAGTCAGCCGTCAGTTACCGCCTTGGAACGGTCAGTCAGCCGTCAGTTACCGCCTTGGAACGGTCAGTCAACCGGCAGTTACCGCCTTCGAACGATTAGTCAGCCGGCAGTTACCGCCTTGGAACGGTCGGTCAGCCGTCAGTTACCGCTTCGGAACGGTCAGTCAACCGGCAGTTACCGCCTTGGGACGGTCAGTCAGCCGGTGCTTAAACCGTTTTACAAAGCCTTAGCCTTGCACTTCCTAACGGGTTCGTCAAGTGAGTGAAAATAAAAGTAAATATCTAATTTGAAACAAAACTGTCTAAGTGATGGCGTATTCTTCGGAGTTCCGATGTCAAAGAAGTTATAGGTGCATTTACAACTAATGTCAACGTTGTATTTAAAAGAGGGGATAAGAATTATTTCTTAATTGTAAAAGAAACTAAGTATTCGAATCAAGGACAAAATGACCTGAGAAGTATAAATAGTTATTGCAGCCTGTACATGTGCAGACGGAAGTGAATTAGCAATAGCGTCATATGTCCATATTGTGTCAAGGTGAGGTAGAATTACTATTTCTATATTATCAAAGAAAGTAAGTAATTAAATCAAGGACAAAAATCACCAAAGGTGACGTTTGAATGATTGTATGTCACGTTTATTTGTAAATGAAATGAGGAACCTAGTCCAAAATACGTCATATACAAATACAATCCTGTTATAGATAACATGCACAGGGAAATATTGTAACAACCACCACACTGCACAGGTAACATGTTTGTTATCATAAATTAGCAAATATGACATGGTACTTTGAGCTTTTGCAGCATATATTAAAGACGGAATCCGACAATATTGAGCACAAATGTTCATCTCAAATAACTGAATAAATCATTATTACATGTAAAGAACCCGCAAAATGCTGTTTATTGACGGCTTAGATCGTTTGAATAGTGAAACATAAATCCTCACTCGTCATTGCAAACTGGTATTTTCTATTTGAGAGACCCTGCAGAGAAACATATTTATAAACTCAGAAAACCACGTGACAACTTACTTTACTGCTTTATTTTATTTTAAACTACTCTCTCATTTGGAATTTTTTGGTTGCCGAGGCTTTTATCTACTGTAAATACTGTACATATGTTCATTATATCTGTTTTAACTCCCGATGCAGGTGCTTACTGTTAGTTGTGTCACTTTGACGGGATACTTTTATTTACACTGTTTGTTTGATAGAAAACCCGTCAGGAAGTGCGAGGTTGGAGCGCTCCACAAACCAGGTTTAAGCACCCCAGTTGGCCCTTTTGCCGACTGACCGTTCCAAGGCGGTAACTGATGGTTTTTCTTTTTGTGTGTTATGTCTCGTCTCTGTGTTTTTTGTCACATTTACATTTACCTTGTCTGCCTTGGTCTGCAGGTAGATAAAATTTAAATATCTGTGAAAATTTTGATAGGACCTTTTCTTATTTACCTATTCATTTATGCAGCTAACATTTACAAGGTTTATTAGATTTCCGCGACTCAAAGTACATTGTCCTATACAATTTTACATAATATACAAATGTGAGTGGCTTTGGATGCAAGGGAGAATACCCTTAAAACGTATTGTTGTTGTCTCCCTTTGAGCATAAAATGTTTGTTTTGAAATACATGGCAGCGACCAATTATGATCATTCCAGCTATTTTGATGGAAGAAGATCCCAAACAAATGTCTGGGTAAAACTACCGGCGCAGCACAGATCAGCTGGAAGACGAGCAAAAATGTATTTATTTTCAATATTTGGTAAGGTCATATAAAGCTAACGTTATTACAACATGGTCTTGAAATTTATATATATCCTCCGTCCATCAGCTTGTCTTCATTTTTATTTTAAAGTTAAAACATCTCTTACTGAGTAGATAATATTTCTTTTGTAAAATAAATGGAACAAACCAAAATCTTAATTGAACATTATTAATAAAATTAATAATCAAAACAAACGGTGCAGCAAGTGTAGTCCGGGCACACTAATTATCCGGCCATCCCGACAGAACCAATTTTGAAACCGTTCATAATGTGTAATCGAATGTTTCGACAAAAAAGCCCTATTAGTCAAGTTTACACATTCTAAATGGAAACAACGTTATATTTTGCATTTCAAAGAAAAGTGGTTTCTTTTGACAGCGTAGCATTTTGTTTTCTTTTGCCGATCGGTGCTAGTCCCAAGTTAGAGAGAAAAAGCTACCGAAGACATTTTAGAACATGTCATTGTGTTCCGAAAAAAACTATCATTATTAATCATTTAAGAAGTAACATCTTAATAATGTCTATATTTAAATTGTAGATAATTTATAAAATACCAATTGATTACAACGACAGATTATATTTATTAAATTAATTCTTTTTCAAGACCAATCTGTTACTGCTGCTGCTCTGAAGGTATTATTGTCCCTATACACAAGAAAAATTACGTAAATGATATCAATAATTATCGTGCTGTCACTTTAGTAAGATGTTTCTCTAAATTGGTATTAATAAAAGGTTCAATACCTGGGTGGGCAAACGCAGGGTTTTAGTGGATTCACAATTCGGTTCAAGAAAAGGCAGATCAAAGGCATATGACGACCTCAAAAGGCTTTTGACACTGATTATCTAAATGGTTTGTGGAGTAAGTTATTTAGGTTAGGAATAGATTCTAAAATGTGAACCAGTATTCACGATATGTACCGACAAGTAAGGTGCTGTGTAATAGGGCAGTATACATACTCTGAGTTTTTCTAATATGCTCTAGGTCTAAAATAGGGTGAAGTTATATCGCCTATTCTTTTTCAATATTCATTGACGACCTTAAACAATTCTTGAAAGAAGGGAGTTCACATTTGATGACATCTTACTAACCTAACATTTGTGAATGATGTGTGCATTCTTGCAAATACACCAGAAGATTTACCAACCCATTTAAACCTAGTATAATCGTACTGTAACAGGTGGCAGATGCAGGTTAATACTAGCAAAACCAAGGATACACGGATATAGTATTTAGGCGACGCGGTGGTATCAGACAGGGAGACGCATGGGAATATAATGAAAATGACTTGTTAACAATTTCTTAACTACCAGGATAGTTTTTTTAATTATACGGGTTCTTGTACACTAAACCCAACAACTCTCATTGGCAAAGGTATTAGGGCACTTAACATCCTTTTATACAAACTTCGTAACTATTCTTTCCTTCTAAAGTTTTATATCAATTATTTGATGCTTTCGTTGGTTCAAACCTAAGTAATGCAAGTGAAGTATGAAGATTTGGTAAATTAAACAGTATAAAGGTAATCCATTTGAAATTAATTCTGTTAACGTATTCTTTCAGTGAAGGCTTCGACGACAAACGCGTGTGTCTACAGTGACCCAGGTCGATATCCACTATATGTTTCAAGATATGTCCGTATCATTAAATACTGGATCAAGTTACTAACTACAGATAATGTGCTGCTAGGGACAGTATAAAGAAGCTTATTAAACTTATTAATAATTAATTAACTAATTAAACTATTAAACATTGCAATAGTAGTTTAAGCAATTTCGTAACCAGTGTTAATGCCGATCTCAATACTTTTGTTTTTTCCTATGCATGGCAGAATCAATATGCTTGCAATTTAAAAACATTTCACATAAAATTCAAAACAAGAGTAATTGACGTATATAGACAGCAGTGTATCAGCGATCTGCGTAACTGTTGTTCTTTAAGGTTGTAAAGAAGTTTTTGTAAAACCGGTTTAAGCACCCCAGTCGGTCCATGTTGCCGACTGACCGTTGCAAGGCGGTGACTGTCGGGTTCGCTCCGTTTGTTAAATGACTTATCACAGATTTGTTCTTCCATTTTACATTTGGCTTTCATGTGAATACCTTGGTCATGTGCCTTTTCAAATTTGTGTATATGTTGCCATGCTTATAGGACTTTGTCTTAAATATTCTTATTAAGGGTGGCTTTGGAATTGATATTTATTTAAATACCCCTCCTAAAATGTACAAGATTATGTTTTGCTAAGTTTAGAATGTCCTGCCAGAATCTCGGGTTGCAGCAGGTAGATATCAACACGACATAGATGATAAAGTTTTACGTTCGTGTACTTTCTGTATTGTAGAAATCTAAAGGACGAATATAATGTTTTACTTGTTTGTCCTGCATATAAAGACATTCGTATAAAATATTTTACTCAATACTATTATATCAGACCTAGCGTGCATACGTTTGCAGAGCTAACGCGAGTAGCAAGTTCATACTAATAATTTTGTGCAAAAATATGAAATATATCAAGGAATCTTTCCGGCGCCGGAAAATCATGATTGACAACCAACATAATTTATCATAATATGATATCATGTAACTATTGTCATAAAATAATTTTACCCATAAAGATACCTAAGTATACTGCGTAGTAACAGATACTTTTGTTTATTGCATTGTTTACACATTGTATTATCATGTCTGTTGACGAGAAACTATTGTAGTTTTAAGTGAATAAAGTTATGTTCTGTTCTGCCAGGACACAAGCAGTTTGGTCAGCAGAGCACGTGATTGCAGATAAAGGTGGTTGAGCATTCACTGAATTCGCGTCATGCCAATTGTTTACAGATTTTGGTTTTGTTGCATAACAAATTGTTTATGTGTCGTATATTTCTTGTTTAAAAAAATAATTTAATGTATGACTTTTAATTGAAACCATCGATTCCATCAAAATATTACAAAATCAGCATTGAAATGGAATTAAATATTACTGATAAACTAGAAAGATGTTATTTCTTTTGCTGAAAGGCAAAAATCGGATCATGCATTTCTTACAGAAGGATTTAAATGATGCTTGAAAACCGCCTGTTGCTTAATTGTACGACGCTTCACTTCACACAGCTGTTGTTCCTTGTCTAATGACATGAGCAAACACAAAGACCAAAACTACAGATAACAACACAGTTGTCCTGCCAACAACAACAAAACTGAGCGAGAAAGTAGAGTCTTTAAAATATTAGTCTAAGGACAACAATTTTATAGACCAACAATTATTACACTTAAGTAATGCCACAAAATAAACCGGAAGTAAACCAAATGTCAAACAGGCGGTGCATCGGTAAAACTGTTTGCCTGTAAGGGTAGTGGTGGTAAACAGTGTGTACTCTGAAAAATACAACATATAAACTCTAATACTTTCCATACTCTGTCATATAATACTATGTTGATATATTAGATGAACGTGGACCCGTAAATCTCTAAGCTACATATCCGATGCTAGAGATGACAAAGTCGCGTGTTAAAGGTTATAACCAACACTTTGACCAAAAATTGTTTTCTCAAATACCCTAATACGATCAAAGTCATGCAAAATGCTCTTCATTGATCTATTCTAAATCTGTATGAACAGTGAAGCATAAATCCCCACACGTCATTACAAATTGGTATTTCCTATGTGAGTCACGCTGCAGAGATAGCTATTTTTAAAGTAAGACAACAATGTGACAACTTACTTTCGAGATCGCGTTATATCGTCATACGGGTAGTCAGCTCTGACGCTGATATCTATTTTAGCAGAGATCATTGTTGTTCTTATCTATAGATTTGGCAAGAATGAACACCAAGAAATTTAATATATTTACTTACTTACAATATAGACAGCTTTTTAAATCGTCTTTAATTAGACAAAAGTACGAGCTTATGCCCAAATTATACATAAATACCTCCTAACAGAAATACTGTTATATGCATTTGATAAAAGCAAGCAGTCTTATACCGCCTGAAACTATTGCATATAATTAAGCAATAGTCGATATCTGTTTTTGGCGGAAATCAATATTGTGCTTAGTTATATATTTGGAATGAACATTTAGTGATTTTTGTAGTAATATATATATATACATTATTTTAAGTTAAGACCATTTAACACTACCTGTAATGTTATATATATATATAACATTACAGGTAGTGTTAAATGGTCTTAACTTAAAATAATGTATATGTTTATGCAAAAATACGCCTAAATTCCCCCCTCCACCCCCCAAGAAAAATAAACAAAGGAAAAATGTTGTAACATACATTAGATAAAGGTAAACTTTAACATCACATCTTTCGTCAACAAGGGATGTAACTCATCACACTACAACAGAACAGTTCTAACAGAGATGCCTTCCTAAATTGTACACTGTGGCGAAACCTTTTCACCGATCACTACAGGTGTTGATAAATGTACCACGTGACGGCGTCCATAGTGACCATACTTCCAGGGGAGCCAGTGACATCTGCACTTTATTAATATTATTGTTATTATTATATAATTATTATTAGTAGTAAAAGCAGTAGTAGAAGTAATAGAAGTGGTAGTAGTAGAACTAGTAGTAGTAGTAGTAGTATTTGTAGTAGTAGTAGAACTAGTGGTGGAAGTCGTAGTAGTAGTAGTGGAAGTAGTAGTAGTAGTAGTAGTGCTAGTAGTAGTAGTAGTAGTAGTAGTAGTAGTAGTAGTAGTAGTAGTAGTGCTAGTAGTAGTAGTAATAGTAGTGGAAGTAGTAGTAGAAGTAGTAGTAATAGTAGTACATAAATAAAATTTCAAAATTGCTTAGCAAAGCATCAATATATATAAATATCATATAAAAAGATGGTATGTTATATTTCAAATAAATAAATAATAAAATGTCAATTAAGAATACATAAACAGTTTCAGATGCTATCCCTTTCTCGTCATATATAAATAAATAAAACCCAAAGGATAAACAAGTCAGGAAATCCAATTAACTATAACACCAGACTGTTTATCGCAAGCTTTTTACACATTAAGATGTTAAATGATGACGGACATAAGTTACCTGAGATAGATCTAAGTGAAAGGTGAGTATCAAGTTCTTTTTTGAAAGATACTTAAGGCCCGCAGTCTCTGTTAGTTGCCAACAGCACGTTTCATATAACATCATCAGCCACAATACATTTTTATCTCCATAGTAAAACAAATTTGTCTTTGCCATAATGAAAATAATTTGGTCATTTTCTGATGTTTTAGGTCCGAAGCCTTAAGTCATTTTTCTGATATAAGACAGTGTTGGCATTTATCGCCTTACATGTATTAGAGTGGAGTTAGTGAAGCTCATTTAGAACAGGAGTCATACATCCATAACAGAAGTATAATAAAGAAAAAAAGCTGTTGTGTTTTGAAAACGTCGGAGCTTATAAAGTGTGACCTTAGGTGTACAAAACAGCAGAGAATAATAATAATCCATTGTCGATGCCACTAACGAACTAACTAGAGTTTGTGTAGCACTGCCTTATACGACAAATTTGTCGAATGTTTCAAAATATTTTCTTATAAAAAAACTTATTTACTTTTTTTCTATAATCATTAATATGATATTTCATATTTCAGGGTATTTGTGGATTTTGAAAAAGGTCGGTTTGTGAAAGTGAAAACAAGAGAATGAGTGTATTGACCCTTTCTCCATTATCAGCGACTCCAATACCTTGACTTTAGTCATTTGTAAAGAAGATAAAATAAAAAACAAAAAAAATCCAAACGACAGAGCAGTTAAAAAATTAAACTGCCCAACCGATGACGTGTAATAAAAACAAATTAATTAACATCATAAGATAAAATGAAGTGACAACATATTTGCTATTTAAAATGTTAAAAAGTACAACGCAGAAAACTCGAATTTAAATTTCTTTTAATGCAAACCAACAACAACACACAATAGAATGGACATATTACTAATTATATTTAGCCGGTGTATTTCCCCCATAAAAATCATCCATAAAAGGGCTAACAAGAATTCAAAGATTCATTGTCACAGTCAGTCCCTATTACTCACCACCTGATACCTCTGCTAATTGATTTCCACTCCAGTCTCATTAAAACATGTCAACAAGCACATATAATTATAGGCAGTCTGACGAAAATTGTTTATGCTATGCCACAGCAATGCTAGCGACATCTCTACTCCTTTTATATATTGCAGCTTAACATGATGTTTGTATAAATCGAGTAGCAACACTATTAAATGGTCATTGTGACGCAAGTATGATTAGTACAGAACAGTCCAGTACCATAAAAAAAACTGACAGCCATATATTGAACACGGAAATTTGTTCGTACGTTTTAGTACAACTCGTACAGTGTATTGTTATTGCAGGTAAGTTTATTATTAAGTAATAACGTGTAAAATATTACATCAACAGCATATTGTTTCTATGCACGTTCAGTTATGGGGATATTATTATTACCTCCGAATTGTAAACATGGCATAAGGAAAGCTTGCAAAGACTTGCATAAGCAAGCCAAAGCTAAGTCATGATAAAAAAGTACCTCAAGTATGTCTGACGAGGTTAGAATATATAATAAATATATTTCATATCAATCATATCTAGATATTTACCATATTACAATTGATGTCGTACATAGAAACACTGAAATCGGAAAAAATAAAGTTTAGCTTCATAATGTTTGATCGGAACATCGGCTGTCGAAACCTCAAATAATGACATTTTTGGATGTTATATGAGATTGTATAACCATAACGCATCCAACAAGCTTACGATAACATAAGCTGAACCAAAGAATGAACTTGACTAGTTTTGTGCTGCTATAATTGCTTTAACGCGATTTGCACACAGTTGGTCTGGTTACAGTGATGTATTTATCAAAAAGCACAAGCACTTGTCCTTGTAGCAATAACTAGGGACGCCTTTGGCTGATAGGGTAGAGTTAGCCCTCCTTTTACTCCCTAACACGTGGGTTCGAACCAACGTTTATGTTAGGGATTTTCCTCTGACCTACTGTCCGAGGTCTTTTCCATACAGCAATTGGTCTGAAGTCATTTTTCATTAAAAATCAAGGCGGTTATCTGATGGCCACAATTTGTTGCTGCGGTTTACTAAAAAGTCTCATTTAATCGGTTACACGGTATATATACCTTATACAGACATTTGCTCGAGGTTCTTATTTTAACAAACACTCACATAACGGTAATAACGGTTAAAATCAAATCATTTATTTGTTTACTGTTTTTCAATCTTTGAAGTTCAGTGATATGTATCACCAGGTATAAATGCCACACCTTTAGTAAAATCTTTGGTATTTCAACGTTCGTGTTTGAAACAGTTAATTGATGTGGAGTGAATGTAATGAAGCAAATGGCATGCATACTGATCAAACTGAAACGTCAACATAGAATAGTATCATAATTAGTTATACATATTCCGTGGGTTACTTGGCCAGTAAAAAAAAAAACTTCGCTATCATCGATATATGCATGGAGCATTCGATTGGTTCCTTGTCCAAAACATCACGGAAATGATTCGTTCCATTTTTTTCTATACGACTTTTTTAATAACAATATTAAATAACAGAGGTCGTAAGTAAGTGCGGCCGTCTTGACATTGACAACCATTTTTTAACTTCAACTGTAGAGTAGCGTTGACGTAACAAACATTTTCATTGGACCAATGAATGTTCATAAATAACGAACTCTTACCAGCCTTTTATCCTACCATTACCTCGGACATTAGATATATAAAGCCCATCTGGGATAACCAGTGAAGGATCCGAGAGGGGGGCTGGTGAATGTGGGGATGCACCCGATCCCCACATAACGGATTAAAGAATAATGTACATATTAGGCCTTTGAAGTAAATTTTGTCTGTTGACTTATTAAGTTAAAGTTAGGTTCCTTTACTGTGTGTATAAAAATAGTATTCACTACGATAAAGTTGAATCGATCTTGAGTCATACAACCTCCTCCCACCAACATTTTCTAGAACCGCCCTTGGTGAGAACATTTGTTTTACCAGTGTGTGGTTCTTGTCACACTACCTTTTAGTAGGTTATGACCATAATATAATAGTTTTAAAGTATTTAAATCCCTTTGTTTTTGTTTTATTTTAAAAGCCAAAGAACTTGTTGTTATTTATTTAAAATAAGGCAAACCTGTACATAAACAATTTAAGTTACACATAGTAGGATGTACAATTGTACTAGTTTTTCTTAATTTCGGTTGCGGAGAACAGTGTACTCTGATACTCAATCCAATGGTCCAGCGACTGTTGACTCTGATCTCTACGCATCGATGGTTTAATTTGAGTCTGACAATACGGAGAAGTATCTGCTATGACGTTTGAGTGATTTTGGCTTCAAGTAAGTTAAACTTTATTTCCGTTCCTTACGGATCGCAGTTTATGAAGGATAAGTAATTGTATCTTTTTTGTTAAGGGCGTATGAAAACATAGCACCCACATTCGAACGCGAATTCTATTTTTGGAAAAAAAAAAGATCTAAACATTATACAACACTTTTGTTCATAAAACAAATGGAAGGATAAAAAGAATATTGGGTCATTGTTGAACAAAGAACATGTTATCACACTCCGAACGAAAAATCTAAATCGCTCGGCAATTATTCCCATTTAGAATTGTCTCAGCCTCGTAAAAAGTAAACACATCGACAAAATATCTTGGCTGAAACAATATGCTTTAAACATGTCACTTTCATGAAAGGTTGCATTGTCAGAAAAAAGCTTGCACCAGAGCAAAGTAACTCTTATCTAGATATAACAATCCTATTATCCAGCTTTAATCACTTCATATCACTAATTATATTATGTAGAGTGTATTTTAACATAAAAGGACCACTCAACATTTTGAAGAAAAGAAAAAAAAAGAAAGTATTGTTAAGCCGATAAACATGGATTGAAATTAACTGTAGGAACTTGGTACAACAATTTCATTTGTCATTGTCCTATGTTGATTGGTCAAAATAAATATGTTGAGAATACTATAAATTGCATAGTTGTTTCTGCTCAATTTGCAACGACAATTACTAATCTGTGTAATTTATAAGGCAGCATATTAGGTTATCGAACGAACACATAATGACTAATCTATGAATTAAAACCGTGTCTGAGTCATGCATCATAAATTATAAATTAGCAAATATTACAACAACAAATAATAATATCTCCCATAGCATCTTGTGATATTTCCTATAGCATCTTGTGATATTTCCTATAGCATCTTGTGATATTTCCTGTAGGGCCTTTTAATATTTACTAAAGCATATTGTGATATTTCCTATAGCATCTTGTGATATTTCCTATAGCCTATTACCCCTTTTCATATTTCCTAATTTCCTCTTGATATTTCCTATAACCCCTTTTGATATTTTTATATCATGTTATCAAAAAGTAGATTCCAAAGTTGGTTGTGTCCTTTAATCTTTATAAAACCTGTTAATAAAAAAAAACTAAGCCTAAACACATGCTTCAATATAATTTTGTTAAGGTCTTTAACTAAAACTCAGTTATTGCTCATTGAGGAACTGTACGTAGCTGTATCAGAAAATCGTATACTTCATAAATAACATTTTATTTAAGTACAATTAATATCACTGCATTATTAGAAACCGAATTCACAGACTAAACTTGAACACATATTGCGACGTAGACATATTAAAGGTAATGTTGAAAATATCAGCTATAACCCTTGATGTCCATTTTCCTCGTTTTTATGTTTTCTCCTCAAACACTTTATCTCTTCAGATACGTAATAGTTTTTTTAAAAGCCTGTCTTACTTCTACAAAACACAAAATTTGCTTTTAGCTTTTGAGTGAGTGTTTTTCGCTTTCCCTTACATCTCACTTATTAGTACATTCACTGAAAAAGAATCATGAAGAAAAACTCGTGTCCATTAACTGACCACTGACAAGTTATTGTGGTACGATGGCACGTTCATTTCTCTTCTACTCTAATTATACTATGGCGAATGTCTGCCATATTTATATCCATAACAATTGTAACTAAGGTGTCATTTGCGGAGAAAAGTCGCGTATCTTCCATAATTGCCCTATTTTTTTTACAATTCGTGAGTTTGTTCGTAATACTATATCTATATATATTTCTAAATTACTATTAAATGTATTGTATTACCAACTAAAACTTAATGTGTATATTTTATATTGTTAAGTGTATTACCTGTCATTTTTGTTGATAACTTTTTCTTTTATACCACTAAAAAGGTGCTTACTGTAAGTTTTTTTAACTAAATTGAAGCTGGTGTTGGTGAGGTCTTGATTTGAAATGCGATTTTATATCTACGTTTTCCGATCATAAAATTCATGACTTCCATTAAGTAAGAAACTGACAATGAAGTTTTAAATGAAACAAGTTTATTTTGGCAAGTGAAAATTGAAATATCGATCAGTATCCTAAAATGTGTGTGTTTCGGGCTTTTCTAAATAGTTGTGGTTTTATTATAACCTACTTAAAACTAACTGTTGAAAACAGTTAATGACTGGGGAAGTAGTTAATGTGGAAAATTACCGCAAAAAGTATTAAACCATTGTATACATTTTCCTTATGAAATGATAACTTATCTACTTGACATGGTAAAAGAAATCAGAAATAAACATTTATTTACTATTTTTTAAGTTACTATTCGGTGTTTTAATCATTAAATAAAAAACAAATTTGTAGCTTTTAAAACAGTTTTGTGTTTTGTAATATTTTTACCTTATAAAAGATTAAAATATATTATTGATTTTTCTCCTAATAAGCCATTTTATTATTCCTTGTGCTGCAAGTATATTTTACTGAAATAATTATCACAAAATAATAATTTAAATAACTATTTAACACAGTCTATTCATAGTTAACCAGGGAAACAAATAAGACACATTTAAAATTTAATTTTTTGCAGTTTTTGTAGTATAAATACTGATAATTTAATGCCATATTAATTACATAATTAATAAAATTCAAATAATAGATTTCTAGCACATGGAACCATTTACTAACTATATTTTATGTTTCCTTAAATGGATTATCGAGAAAATGTGTACCTCAACACTATCTGGTTGTTAGTTCAAAGGAGGATAAGTCTCAATTCGCCACAATGGTATAAAAGGAGGTACATGGGAGATGCTTTAACTAAAAAAATAAATTACCTATGTTTTGCTCAGAAAGGTAACCAGATATTTCTCTGAGGATCCTCTACCAAACTACTTCTTGGTGTCGCTATAATGACCATACTATAATAACTCAATAACTATTATGTAACTCAATAATGTACAATATATCATACACAACACAACTGGTATTTTATTTTAAACTGCATGAAAGAGTAACTTTTATGTTTTGCTCGAAACAACTCATCAATGCAAGTCCTGACCAGACCTCTCGCAGGGAGGACCGACTTAACCTTATCTAAACTATTTCCATTTCATGCCTAGTATCTTAAGAACTAAGCATTATTCATCCCCCCGTAACAAACGGATTTACAAATCTAAGCCGCTTTGTAGACAACTTCACTGACGTTCCTTTCTCGGAACTACGTTTTGATAATATGTACATTACATGAATACCATCACTGGATACTTTCTTTTGACTATCTTGTATTGACATAAAATAACAGATGCCTAATGTATTGACACAAAATCCCTGTATACAATCGATTCATTTTGTGAGAAAAAAAGGGATAAGGCAGCGAAAGTAACACCTCCTCAAAGACAGATTCCACGGAAAAATCATTTCTAAAGCACCATCAATCCGACCTTAAATTTAATATAAGAATTCAGATTTTGTACGAAATTCTAAAACAATAAAAAATATGTAAAATGGAAAGCATTCCATTCAAAGCGACGTGTTGTTTGTTTGAAACACACATCATAAAGATAGCATTTTCTTAAGCACACGTATTCCATCCAGTAATGCTGTTTAAAGTTATAAAGATGTGTGTGTGTGTGTGTGTGTGTGTGTGTGTGCGCGTGTGGTGTGTGTATGTGTGTGTGTGTGCGTGTGTGTGTGTGTGTGTGTGTGTGTGTGCGTGGTGTGTGTGTGTGTGTGTGTGCGCGCGCGCGCGTTCGTGTGTATTATAGTGATAAAAATGTTTAAAATATTGACACTGAAGTCTCTAACAAGATTTGTGTAATAACGTTTATGTCTCTCAATATGTGCTTGCAATGTAATCGTCATGTTATCTGGTTATTATTTTTATCAAAATTTGCACATTTAATGAAAAACATATAACGAAGACCGCTTACCGATCCATCAGCCATTTTATGAAAGTCAAATACATTAATAAAAGCATTGATTTCATCGACTTACCCAGTATCTTTCATATCTTATCTGGGCATATGTTAACTAGGAATTTAAATATTATCGATGACTATAAATAACGAAATTTACTCTTTTTGAAAAGTCCGAAATATCGCCTGTCAGATGAAATTGTCTTTGACCTTTATAGCTAAGAATGCAATTTAATATGCTTGCTGAACGCCGGTATAGAAGAAAAAACAGTAACACGCAATGCTCGGAACTTTAAGATAATAAATAATCGCGTAAGATGTTACCGCTCGCACCCGCCTAGTTTACCTAAATTTATAAGTCACTTGAAAAACATTAAACAGTCATTTCAGAATAATAGAAAAGAAATAAACTTATACCTGCATGTAAAGCATCAAACAACAGAACTTTTGAATGACGATTATACTGCAAAAAATACTGAGTGCTGAGATATCACCACCAGTTCTTACATAAGCACCTACATTGACATTCTTACAGTCATTTACAATTTTAAACAGATGTTTAAACAAATCAAACCAAGATCGCATTGATTAATTAACACTTTCGTAGAAAAGTGTACTATGTGGACTTGTATGGATGTTTGTGAAGCTCTATGTTTCCTATTAGACAAAATATACAAAAACGAGGCAGCACCTTATTTATAGAAGCTGGTATTCCTATGGAAACAAACTGTGCACTATCATTTACAGATTTGTTTTTATACTGTTTTGAACGTGATTCAAGTTAATTTTTTAATCAAAGCCACATACTAGGGGCTTTCAATGGAACGTCACGTTATCTTTACGATATTCCTACTATAGGAAATTCTTTTTTACTCAAATGGTTCATTTGATTTATCGTCCAAAACTAACACTTAATAAAGCAAATACCTTCACATGCAGAATTTCTAGACACTGACACCGTTACCAATGGCAACATCTCTACTCAATTCTTCGACAAGAGAGACGATTTCAACTTTAGTATTGTGAAAAGTCCATACATTGACGGTGATTCATCTCGTGCTACCTTCTATGGTATTTACATATCCCAACTTAGAAGGTTTGCACGAGTTTGTACTTAAGTAGAAGATTTAAATGAAACCAGTTTAATATTTCAAAATTGTTACAGCAAGGAATACGTTTGATTGCACAAATTAAGGGAGTCATTTTCAAAATGATTTCCCTTCAATGATTTCATTTATTTAATTTAAAGGAAAACAAGGGTCTCTATAACTTTTATGACCTCTATACAAAAAGTATCAGGAAATTTGTTGCTGACGGTAAGAACCCAGGAATCCTTATTTTATTACCTTACTGCAAGTGACCCTTTTACAGTCAAGAACCTGAATTTGTTTTAACAACAAAACAGTGACTCAAGGTCATAATAGGCGAGTCCCTCTTGCATCTCTTCATCTCTCCAGTCTTGCCCTATATAGGCTAGATAATTTGAGCAGTATCCGTGCCCTTTACGTGAGATTGCACAGTGGGAATACCATCGGGATTTTTTTGTTTATAAAATAGGCCAATTCCTGATAAATCCTCGGCTTTTTACATAATTTTAATCCCATTACCTATTACTACAATTTGCCTTGCTGGGTTGGTTTATTTTATAAAATTCGATGGTTTTCTTTGTGTTTTTTTTTTTAATTTTTCCATTTGACACATCTGACATGACTTTATGGCACTTGAAGTATATGGCGTCATTAAATTGTTCTTATTCTACATCATTTCTTGGGCTGTTTTATTTCAAACAACTATCTCTTTTTGGAACTTTTGGGTTGCCGAGGCATTATATACTGTATATTTTGTACATATGTTGATAATTTATGATATTACTAGTTACTAGTAGTTAGTCTGTATATGAGTTAATTTTATCGGTTTTAACTCTCTTCTAAGTTTGATGTGATATTTCTATTTACACTGTTTGCTTGAGAGGAAAAAAACTTTAGGAAGTGCAAGGTTGGAGCACTCCACAAACCAGGTTTAAGCACTCCAGTCGGTTCTTGTTTTCCGACTAACAGTTCGAGGGCTTTATAACCGTCGCTTTTTCTTTTTGTGTATTATGTTTCGTTTCTGTTTTGTTTTTGTTTTTAATTTACATATACCCTGTTTGCCTTTGTCAACAGGCAGTCACATTTAAATATCTGTGGTGATTTTTAATGGGCATTTAGTGTTTTTTTTTTCTGGCTCACCTCCGCAGCATATCATTTAACATCTATCGAGAGACAATGTTTGGACAAAAGTGTAACTGATAAAACGAAAACGAAAAATATTTTAGCGAGATTCCATGAAGTATACGCAGAATGCTATTTGACGACATGGTTTGCGCGTGTTTTGGAAGAATTTAATATGATTGTCAACTCAATCAAACGGCAAATTTCCGTATATTAACAATGAACACATTTTATTTAATCATAATAATTTAATCTTATATATTATTATATCATTCTACTTCCAAATTTTTCATTATTCATTTACATCTACGACCTTTGTCATAAACCTCCTAGTCATTTGAAAACGAAACCATGATAAATTCGGCGTAAGTTCAAGCAAGTTTAAAATATATTTTCTCTGTCTATGAAAGCAACTATGGTAGGGCTTATCAAAATTTGGATATTCATTATTTTCTGCTTAAATCCCCAAAACTTCGACCAACCATCATAAAAAATGTATTAAATACTTCATCTGATCGTTGCTCAATATTGGAGAGTTATTATTGGAGATAATCTACACAATTGTATAAAAAAAGTTCTATTTAATGTAAGTCATGCTGCTATAAGTAGATGTGTAGTAATATTAAGGATAGACCGGACTACTTTAAGTTAAATAACCCACTATTGTCAGACAAAACTATAAGGTAAAAAGAAAACAAAGTATTCAAGAAATTTGAACTTTTTGTAAACACTGTCCAGATGATTTACATAACCAAGGACACAATAAAAAGGAAATAATACAATAAACTATCGATTATTTTAAGGAGGAAAAATAAATAAGAAGAGAAAGTGTAATAATGGATACCAACAAACAAAAAGAAACATAGAAAAATGCTGCAAATATACATAGGCTTAAAATAGACAATAAATTAATTACAGGCATACAAATTGTAGTGCATGAATTTTATTAAGAAAGACACAACAACAAAAAACAAACTAACAACAATAGAAACTAACAACAACAACGAAAACCGAATAATAATTCAAAAAATATAATCCAAGATAAAACAAGGAAAGCTATGTGGCAATGTGTTAACACTATGTTAACACTAAGAATTTGAAGTAGGAGTCAAAGAAATGAAAGGTAATAAAAGGCATGAATCATATGAACTAATAGTTATTTTTATGAAATATTTTAAATGACGTTTACACTTACCATATTGAGTCCTTGAATAACCTGCATCGGGATTTAAAATTTATAAAATCAACTCATATGTAGACAAAATAACTAGTTATATAATAAACAAACAAAATATGTACAATATGTACAGGTAGTTATCGCCTCGGCAACTTATAAGCTCCTAATGACAGAGTAGATTGAATTAAAATAGTCCAAGCGATGACGTATAATAGGATCTATTTAATGACGTCGTACAATGCCATGACGACACATGCCATTAGTGTTTCAATTAAAAAAACAAAAACACTAAAGAAATCATTGAATTTTAGAAAACAATCAAAACCAACAAAACAAAATGTAGTATTGTGAGGAGTTAATAGGTAATGAGATTCAAATTATACATCATAAAAAGGATTTATCCACAATTGGCATATTTTGTAAATAAGGTACAAACAATCCCGATGTTATACCTAACTTGTTTCATGCTTTGTATGGATTTTAAATTGATAGAATTAGTTTGCGCAATGACATATTTTAGGTTCGTGTGCGGGTGTGCGAAATTACGCACACCTTCGATCTTAACATTAAATCTTCGATCTTAACATTACACATTCGATCATAGCATTACACCTTCGATCTTAAGACTTCTCATTCGATCTTAACATTACATTTTCCATAAGAATGTCAATGACATAAATATAACATACTGTTTGGTATAAACCTGCATACAATTCGAAACTTGTTTTTCTCTCTTGTTTGACTACAAAACAATATTCATTAATATAACATTTAACAATTCATGTGAATACACATGTTTCTATTAGCATACCTGTAAAGACACTCTCGGGACCGTAATGAATCTTATTAAAGACGTCATTTCATCATCTTTAAACCTAAAAAAATCCAATATAATTATAATTTCGGCATTTACAGCTTCGCTAGTCGGAATGTCTGAGCAATGTACCTCGTGCTAAACACTAACGCTAAACAGCACTACCTTACATAGCATAGATACCAAGGAAATTAATGTCTTGTATAGATTTGCTGGTTGTCGTTTGTTGTTGTTTTTTATACTAAACGATGTAAATCGTATTTAACGCGATTGAAAATACCTGGCCAAGGCTCCACCGTGCATCTTGATTTTCACAAGATGATATTACCCACTTTGGTAAGCGCTAATAGTTTTTATCTTTGTCATGGTGTTCAATTTGGCAGACATTGAAAACTTAAAAACTGCAAATATTTAATAAAGGCAGCATCATAGTGAACGTTTGCCGTATATGCAAACGGACATTTGCCAGGGAAATACGTGCAAAATGTTTTACAATTGTTTACTGTTCTTAAAGATAAACTGTTGTTAAAACAGAACAGAGTTAAGTGATCCTTTCAGGAAAATGTCCATTGGCAAAGACAGGGAGCATAACAATGTATAAATGTATAACATGGTGATCAAACAAATTGTCTACACATAGTTTTATTGGAGAAAATAAATACTAACTTTTCTATTTGGTGTTTGTAACATAAAGAAGTTATTTTGCTTTTGATAGGGAAAGTTGTTATTTTCTCTCGTGTCATTTTAAATAAAATTTGAATTTGACCAAAACTAAACAAGGTTACATGGTAGGTTAGACACATATGGCTGTCTAAGAAACAGCCATTTTCTAGAGGGCTTTAATAATTAAATTTTGCATTCCTTTCATTGTGTACTTAGTCCAGAAATTTCTGTCCAACATATTCAAGGCAAAGGGAAAACTAATATGATTTGTTTGACTGTTTCACGACATCTTTGTTATGGGCTGTGCTAAACAAAACTATGGATTAAATTAAGAGTGCCTGGTCTCGATTAAGAACGATGTCCAATATTAAGAAACGCATTTTTATTATATTCATGATGATTGTTCTGTGTTTATTTCCTTGTCGTGTTTAAAGCAAATATCCACGAATATTCAGCATTATATAAAATACACTAATTTTAACCCAATGTTTTTGTTAACAAAAACGTTGCGATCAATAAACCTTGAGAGGCAATGCACCGATTACTCACCGAGAACTTGACAACTTTCAGCGCAGAGTCTTCAAGACAAATCCTGACGGCTTCTTGTCCATTAGGCTTAACTAATATTTCATACTCTAAGTAGAATAGAAATCGCTTCTGTTTCTTCAGATAGATCATTTTTGCTTCTGCTACATGTTCATAATCATCAGACTTTAGTTCAATCCTTGGACAAATAATGTGCTTTGTAAGAACGAGCGGTCGCATGCCGCTGGGCACCATCTGAATCTTATCAAATGTATCAAAAATAGGAGCCGAAACATTAAACGGGTAAAGTCTTTTCATTAACATCGGCTGAATGATATCGGAAAAGTCTGGAATGAATGCATTGCCTTTGACAAGGAATGAGCTATATTTTGCGAATTCTTGCTTTGCTGGTTTGCAGTTTGTTGGGCTGTAACATAAGCTGAATGGTTCATTGATATGGCGTGATACTTCTGTGTACAGCTGTTCTGGCCTTACAAGCCTTTCAGTATATAAAATTATCACAAACAAATATTCAGAGTTGTCAGAGGCATTTGATGACGTATTTGATAGCAGAATTGGACCAATTAACCAATCGGACCACGGTGATCGAAGCCAAGTTGTGTAGGGCTCTGACAGCGGTAGCTCTCTCAAATTCATGTTCGATGGTGGTCTCAGAAGCAAACATATCTGCATGGGCAGTAGATTTGTTACAGTAGCCATGAACTGACACACGCCCTTCTGGTTGTATGACTGCCATATGGGACATAATACAGGTCTGCATTTAGTAATGTCCTGTATGGAGACGGAAGGAAAAAACATTTAAACGTTGGAATTTATTGCTAAAGGTTGTAATAATAAAGAATTTAGGTATAGCAAGCCATATGCCTTACACGCATTGAAAAAGTAGCAATGAAAGAGAAAGATCAGAGACAACTGCAAAAGTACTTATAGTTGAAGGTTCAAATCCGGGTAGGTTCCATCTTTTTTGGTATATGTATTTTTTTTATCTTTAACAACCATAAATGTAAAATGCAGATACATTTTAATGATATTTTCATTTCCTTATGATTATTATTTGACATCATCAACAAAAATCTGTTAAAGACAATTTTGAAAAAGAATGTTACACTTATCTAACGCTCAGCAGTAATATTATGACGCACTTAGCAGATGAATGCTTCAGAGACTGAATCGATTGTTTTGTCAAATATATTTACTTTTAATGCTAAGTATCTGTCCTTCAGAATGTCCTCCGAATATTTATAGGTATATATCAAGTAACGAAGTAAGATTTTCTGGATTCAGAGCTAAGGCAAAATGTAATCATAAAGATACCATTACTCGTGTAAAAATACATTTTACCTGAAAGTTTAGTTCTTCACATGCCCGGGGTTCAGTCACATGGTTACTAAATCCTTGTATGGTGGCTTCAGATTCATAATCCCGACTTAGCAGTACAGACATTGACGATACCGTATCCCGATGCAGACTACTACTTTGATTGAAACAGTGTATTTTACCTGGACGGAATATTTCGCCGCTGCAAATATGACAGAAATTATTCGCATACACTTTGCCCGAAATTAACATTAACGGTGAATAGAACCCACTGTGACACAATTTAATAACTTCTTCTTTCGTCATAGTGATATTAAATCCGTTCATGGAAAAGTTTCCACATGTGCTAAGAACATCGTTAAAACAAATTTCCTTTAACACCTGTTCAGCAACGGTCTGAGGTGGGTAGAATAATGTGTAACAATTAGATTGGCCTAACATACTTACAGGAGATGAAAAGTCTGAAATTGTAATCTGCTGACCGCGTGGAAAATCCCATTTACAGGTAACAACGGTGTCCCAAGGAATAATGTCTTCTACGCCATCTCGTTGAGCGCAAAGCCGGTTCTTGTAGATGAGTCCAGTCTTGATAGAAGACACAGGGTCCATGCTGCCCCAGGGGGCAAGTATCGCGTCACCACAGGGTGTTACTATGCCTTGAGAGCTCTTTAGACCTGTAAAAGCAGGTTGCAAGAAACGTAATGAAAGTAATTGATAACTAGATGTAAGTGAATTCCGCTTGTACTAAACGTGCTTAATAATAGAATTGAACGTTTATATGGAAAACCGCCGATGAAACATCGTCTTTAGCGATGTGGACGTTTCTGTGTGTGATGAATATCCTACGATAGATAGACACTGTGCCATATGGGATAAAAACGTTTAGAAGGCCATCCATGTTAATCAAATTACAATTGTCAAAAGCTGAATATTTACAAAGTCGGAAATTCCACAATTTACTCGTTTGTAAGAACATACAAGCAGAACTTAGATTTGTGAGTTTGTCGGAATTACGCTATTCTTAAATGTAACATTTACAAAATCATTTATTAAACGTGTTACCTTTGCTACCATTTGGTACAGGCGTGTTTTTTCCTAAAGTTGAATCTGCCAGGGAAGTCGTCACCATATAGTATGATGGGATTTGATGATCCCTTACAAAAGCACTTGAGGCCTGTATACATTGTTGTCGATGGCGAGTTGGGTGAGGGAGCTTGGCTTGAGACGGGAAGCAACATGGCGTTGATAATCCGCATTCGTCGTCGCAGGAACAATCTTAAACGTTTATCTAAACATTGGTACACATGTTAGAAGAGGTAAGTGGCTATATTTGTTGTCACAATTATTGGTCGACTGACTTACAAAAATATAATAGTGATGACCATGCTTGGTATGATTCAGTCAAAATATACCAAGACTTACACAATACCCTGTTTTTAACATATTGTGCCTCAGTATGCACCTTTCTGATTATATTTTCATTTTTTTCACCTGTCAGTCTTACGTCAAAATGTATGCACACACTTTTGTATACCGTGACACCATTCGCACCATTTCGGCCTTTTGATACTCAGAGGAGAAACTCGAAATTTAGTCTACGAGTACACACGGACCTTTTGTACGTGATTCTGCTGTGCAGTTTCGTTAATTAGCTCTTGCATATTTAGAGGACGTTTGTTAAGTGTTGGCAGTAGCACATAAAGTCTTAAAATGGATTCTTTGTAACGTAACAGTGCGTTCAAACCGTTTTAGTTCTGATATGAGCTTATTTGGAAAATGGTATCCAAAAATAATTTGGGGTTTTCTGTTTAATTCAGTTAAAATACAAGTACATGTAAATTAAAATTGCTAAAATTGCTCAAGTTTTAATATGCAAATAATTTCTGTCGATTTTGTCGGAGGTAAGGTAAGGAATGTTCGTTCATTGTTACAGTTCATTATTATATCAATCTGAAACACGTGTACATTTGCTACGACTTTTCCAACATGGCGGCCGATTAACGAATACTTATTTTGTCGCACTGTAGGTCCCATTCAATTATAAAAAGAAACACACATTGTAAAAAGAACATAACTACTGTTCAAATGACATACTTTGTTTCCAACTGTAGAAATATATGCACACACAACCACATTTGATGAAACAACATTATATATACCGATTACAGATAATAAGCATCTAATTACTTAACATGTGGCTAGTTAATATGCTTAGCAGTGGTTGTGGTCAGAGCGTGAAAACAATTATCTGGGACATTTGAAAAATTAGCTTCAGGAATTTTAACCCAAAAGAGCGTTATTTATGCATAAATATATAAGCCAGTCCAGTTTGCACTGAAGGTGACACACTATTTTCCAGGCCGTTTCGACTTTTATTGCAAAGTTATCATTAAGTAAGTCACATACATACAGTAACATAATAACAAAATTGTTTGACTAAATACTGGTTGTGAACTGTTCTTTCTAATTAAAACAGTAAATCATTGTCAAATGTGTACCAAATATGTAAAAGCCCCCATAGGTATTGATATAAAATGATTTTTGTCGTTTCAAATTTAAGGACTGTGATGCTGACGGTACAAGATTTATATGTACCAAATCTGTCACCGAAATTAAATAAGGAATTTAATACCTGTCGCTGACAGTAGGGTTAGAAAAGGTACCCACCCATACAGCACTGACTGTAAACGTCCGGTATATTAAGAGTCGTCGTGGAGACTTCTGACTTTCGGCGACAAATCTCCTTGCCCGGGCAGAATTGCTCCATGTTTCCCGGAAGTAGATCCTGTAGTTGAAGTATCTCTGCGTCACCATAACACGTCAGAACCAGAGAAAATCCGAGCATAAATAAAAACATGTTCAATGTAACAAGTATGTATCTTCAAGAAAATGTATGGGAAATATGTTTATAAATTGCGTCTTGATACCTTGCACCGAAACACGTATTTTTTGCAAAAAATATAATCACATTTGAAGTTATTGTACTCTATCAGATCTAACGATTCTCTGACTAAGTCAATCCCTTTAAAGCACTATCTGCTAACTTTTATTTTTAGTTCCCCGTTATCCATTAAATATGCCAGTAAGCAAGTAAATGAATGACCAGTATGTTGATAGCTGAGGAAGATGCGTTTTCATTTAAAAAAGCATAGTGTCCCTTCATTTACCAGCTATGAACGAACAGTGCCGCGGACTTCACTCCTTTATTTGTATATATGCCGTATGCACAAGTACAACTACAGCTCACGGGGCATTATGAAGAAGTTGTGATTCGTGTACGCAATTCCAATACATGAACACGCGATTAGTAGCACAGTGACTGTTGCTGCGCAGGAGAACTGTGGTTTATAAGAAAAAGGTACCAATGTTGTACAGTTTTTATTAGGAAACAAGCTTATTGTTCAAATTAAGTTGACACCTTATTTAAATTATCATTAAACATTTACGGTTACTAAGAAAAAATAAGAAAACTTCCTATGAGAAATACCACAAATAGTACAATTATTAAAATTTGAACTACTACTAGACAAAGGCATACAAAGTAAATATAAAAGTGTAATGTAATATTACCATATTAATAAGTTTTCAGTTAAATAATTATTGGTTATAATTGGTTAGTTAAAGACATCGTGCCGTTTAAATTAAGCCAAGTGCAAAGTTTAACTTAAAAACTAAGAATGACAGGACTACTTATCAAAACAAGGAAATACACTATGATGCACGGGAAACCAGTAAATTAGCAATAAAGAGGCACGATTCAGGACAGTGATTGATGAATACGTCAAAATGTAGGCGGGAAGCGTGAGCTGTGCACTGTAAGAAAGACACGATCGTCAAAAATATATGCGAGCTCAGTTCGGATGAGCAACTAGTTTTAGACTATATATGGTAGTAGTACAGAATGGAAAGGGGGAGATGGAATTTAAATAAGCTGGGGAGAGGAGAGTAGATTTAGACGCGGTAGAGAGGGGTTTTCACGCCTCGCTGTTGTTAGATTGTAAAATGTAACTTTCATTAATAAAATTGTAATCATGGGATGATGTTGTGTTCTACTATGGAGCCCCGTTACGACACAAAAGTGATAAAGCCACGGAAATGATACGTTGCATTTAAAAAGAAAACAAAACCACAGTAACCGCATTGGAAGTTTGGTTTAAAAATTCTCTCAAAACGGCACATAATGCCAGCGTTTGAAAGCGACACATTTTCGCCCCGATGATTATACTTAAAGTTAAATATTAAATTGATTTTCACAAAACAGTGTTTGAATATTGATCAGATGTAGAAATATAAGATTTAATATTAAGCTTATGAATTAAACCCAAAATAAGCCAGAAATAAGTATATAATGCTTAGTTACAAACTTAATAAAGAAAGCCGATCTGTGCGCCCTCTGTTGTCTTTCTAATTTAAATTGAATACCGCGCGTGTGAGCGTATATTTGTGCGTATCATAATACAAATTATGTATGTTGCAAAATCGTCACAAGTGCATGACACATTTACATTTACCTTGTCTGCCTTGGTCTGCAGGTAGATAAAATTTAAATATCTGTGAAAACTTTGATAGGACCTTTTCTTATTTACCTATACACGGTATATTCAAGCATGTGTGTATGTCTAAAGCACCCAACTAAACAATTCCTGCCCCTTACCGTTTCATATGCTGGTTTTATACAAGAATAAGAATATATGTCAAAGTCCTATGGACATTGCAATATATTCCAAACCCTGAAAAGGCACAGGATAAAGGTATCCACACGCAAGAAAAATGTAAAAGTAAGAGCAAATATGTGATGAGTCATTTAACAAAAAGAGAAAACCTAACAGGTACCGGTCGGCAAAAGGGATCGACTGGGGTACTTAAACCGGTTTTACAGAGCTCAAACCTCGCACTTACTGAGGGGTTTCTCAAATGCAAACAATGAAAACTATTTCAATAAGAAATGCCCAAACGCTGATGTTTTCTTTGATATGTTATGACGAAGGTAGTGACGTCATTGAAAACTAATGTCCCCATAGTAGTATTTAACAGGGACAGAACTATTACTTCTATTAGAAGAACTACACAAAATTGTTGATTGTAAGTGAAATCTATTTTTTAATCAAGAAAAGAAAAAGAAATTTGCTTTGTAAACATATATTGCATACTGTTAATAGATGACAAAAATCTTTCTTTACCCATATATATTATTTTAGGCGCTTGAAATTCATGTAATTAGACAAAAATTATAATCCCTTCAGCATGTATTTGCCGCTGGGTGGCGGTAAGAGAGCACGAGTTTTTCATGGTCATTGTGGTTTGACATTAAGCCTTTGGAACTAATTCAATATAAATGATTTAACATCGGCGATATCGACCGAACCACTTGTTCAAATTCGAAAGAAATAAATAGCAATTTGAGAAAAGGTTTGTTAGTTATGAAGAAACAACAAGTTGAAGTTAATTCCTCAAAGAAAAATGTTAATTTGCCGGTGGCTGCAAAGCAGCAACAGACAGATATTAAATGGAGATTTGAAGAAAACAAGAACCAGTACAATTTCATCTGTGAACTTCATGAACGGATAAAACAGTGAATTGGGCCATTGACAATCAAAAAATAGATTACAGCAGATACGCCGGAAGTGGGGAGGAAGGCAGTAAAACAGTACAAGAAGAATCCCTTCCCAAGCGACTCTGAAGACGGGTCGAGTATTGACCGTGCGGATCAGAGAGGTGTTAAGAAGACGAAGGCGATGCTGACGAAGTCTAAGTGAAATGACTGTTTATAAGGTGATTCAGATTCCTTGCGCCATTTGCTTGAGACACAGATAGGAGCCCGCCAAACTCCGTACCCGGTTCCCAAGAAGCCCGTGCAGACACATGTTCCTTTCGTAGCTACTCCGGTTACAGGTCCCAACCCTGTCCATGCTACGCGTGTGAAGAGGTCAGCCACTTTAGGCAGACGTGCCCCAACACCCGAGATCAGCAAGCAGACGCCCAGGCCAGGAAGTATTGACGTCAAAGATGCGCCCGACCCGATAGCAAGGGCACTGATTTTAAAGATTAACATTGCATTTGTGACAATATGTGTCTGAATGAAAACAGATTTGCAAATTATTTTTTGTGAACAAGGCCAGAAAAACATTATTCCTAAGAATAGACTGAAAGAACATATTCAGTCTGGAAAGACATTGTAGTTAATCTATATATCTATTAAACATGATGATGTTTCCAGTTTATAATTTGTCTGAAAGTGCGTGACTTTAGAACAATAACTCAGCGCATGATAATATTGATTGTGAACCGGAACTTTTACACATACGAATATGTTATATGTGTGAAGAATTCTTACAAATTAATCTGAATGCCCTTACTTTATCCATATACCTTTATTGAATAAAAATGACAAGAGTATCACTTGAAAAGTATTGAAGTCTGCCTGATTGGTGATTTACCAATTAACAGTTGATCGTGATGCTTACCCTTTTGTCTGCACGACGGTGAAAGGGGTTTAAGAGTTTATGAAGGTTTATCGGGATTTTTAGTAAAAGAACCTAAAAGCTCGATCTGTTTCTTTTATCGATGTCATCGTGTTCTTGCTGATTTGACACCAGGGGCTCTGGTCTCGGTAAGGTCATTGCGTTCCCAGCCTTTTGTTTAACAATGCTATTAGCTTCTGATGTTTTATATGTCTGTGTGCTTTTGCGTGCATTTGGTGAATGGGAATGATTAGTCTATACTTTATTTATTTTTCTTGTTGCATAGAAAGCTTACAAAATTCTCACACCACTAGAGTTTATGGAGCAGAGTACATTGAATAAAACATAAACTCGGTTTGGTCGTCTTGTTGGCTTTTTAAAAGACAAATTTATCAAGAAAATGCTGTTCTACAGACGGTTTATCCGTAATATGCTTTGTTCTTTTTTCAATTTCAATTTTTAACCGCCTCTGTTCTTGTTGTGTTTCTGATTGTATTTTTGTGGGTGTTTTTCAGTAACAATATATAAGTACATGACTGAAAACCGAACATTTCACGTATAAATCCCGGTTTACCATACAGATCATATTTCAGTTAGGGGTTGGGGTGATCATGGTAAATGTGTGTAGAATGTGTGTAGAACGTTTTCATATAAACTTGTTTTAGAGACAGCTCTATAACATATTGTATTTGATTAAATAATAAATTGTAACGTAAATTGTAACGTATCATAAAATATCTAATCTTGATACTTGAATGCATTTTTGAAATTCAAGTTAGCAGCAAGATTTTTTTTATATCTAAAACAGCGACCTGAGATATAAAATGATTATAAGACATTTTTTAGTTTTTTTTTTCTTTTCGTTGCTTAGAAATACATTTATGATACAGTTTGCCTATTTTGTAACATATGATTGTGTGTTAATGACGAAATTGGTGTATGTTAAGTTGTTCATCAACATTTTTCGGACAATGCTAAGGCCGTTATCACCATTATTAATCGAGAAAACTGATAAAGGAACATAAAAAGAATTTTTTTTTTGGTATCGTTTACTATAGATTAGCGTATTAAATAACTGTCTTTTAAAAAACTTGTCCATTTCCATAAACAAGTTTGAAAATACGATCATTTTTACGCGTAATTGCTATATCGTTATGCATACCCGCACGGAATATGCGGCTTCCGTTGTTTAGACATGCATTTCGAACATTTGCTCTACGCACAATAATAAGTGCAGAATTATGCTTTCTTAGCAATACAAATCAATTTTCTACTATCTCTAAACGGAAAAATTAACTTTATATTATATTCTTTATCTTTTAGAACGATTAATTGCAAACATGTAACAACACTTAAAACTATTAATAATAGCAATGAAATATTGCGCTATTTTTCCCCATTTTGCGCTTCCGGCCAAATTGAGGTTTAAATGAAAGACTATACAGAATAATATGTATATTAATATATAGAGATTACTCCGTCCCGGCTATAAAACATAACCTATTAAAATAATATTAAGAATAAATGTAATAGTCAGTGTATTTTGAGACACAAAGTTATCCTCAATGCTGGCGTGTTCTTATGCTGTGGACATGATGATTTACAGATGTTTCGCTACCTCGTTAAACAGCGCGTGTGTATAGTAAATAGTCGGCATTTAATGTGTCAATATATTCTTGTTAATTTTGCATATGCATAAAACTCATAAAAATTGCACTAAGTAAATTTATATCATTAACTGAAATCACAGTGAAGCTCTGAACAATCAAACATCGGCCATGTTAAAATGGGCTAAAAGATTAGTGTGGCGTAACGGGACTCCATAGTTGAACGCAACATCATCCCATGATTACCATTTTATTAATGAAAGTTGCATTTTACAATCTTACAACAACGAGGCGCGAATACCTCTCTCTAACGCGTCCACATCCACACTACTCTTTCGCCCCGCGACCCCAAAAATATATTCTCTGCGCTAACTGCACATCTTCTTTGCTAATTGCGCCACCTACGGCTATTATTTCTGATATCAGCATTAATAAAAGCTAAAAGTAGTATTTTATTGCTATTTTATTGTTTCTTCTGACCAGCGCTGTGTCTCGTGATTTCTTCTTATGTTTTGACGTATGAATTAATCATAGTCGGAATCAGGTCATGCCATGCGTCATTACTGCTGTTTGTCCTAGTTTCGTCGTGAGTCATAGCATATTTCCTTGTTTTGATTATTGATATTGCATTCTTCATCCTACTCAAAATTTATTTAATTCGCCTAGCTTATGTAAACGACGAGATGCCTGACTAAACAATTATTATTCAACTATCCAATTATTATACAACTGAAAACTACTAACACATTTATTATTTACTTGAAAACTAATCAATATGGTAATATTACATTACAACCCTCACCGTTACATAGAAAAAAAAAGATTTATCGTAATCTTTCTTTTTTGACCTCTCCCTCTCTCTTTCTCTCTTTCTTGTATAACTGTTCATCTATAAACATATATTATAATTTAATAAGAAACAAACCAACTTTTGATATATATATATATATATATATATATATATATATATATATATATATATATATATATATATATATATATATATATATATATATATATATATGATAAACCCAAATCCCTCAAAACATACATAAATTAAATGTAACATATAATAAATGCAAAATCAAACAAAATTCAAAAAGTACAAACTTACAACATATTACTAATATACTTGAAAACTTATTAATATTACTAATATACCTGAAACAGTGCATTGTACATAAAAATCTTTAAAGCATATATCAAATAAAAATGCAAAGAAAAACTAATTAAATTGAAACATAACATTTCCACATAATATCAATATGGCTGAATACAATGCAATATATATGTGTGTATAAAACGTAATACAATTTACAATCGATAAAGGTCCATGAAAATCTTTTTGAATTGTCCAACCATAACTCTTATTTTAAATTTAAGTGTCAGATTGGTTAAAAAAGATCTTGTAGTGTAGAATAAAAAACACTAAATTTAGATTTTAACTGTCATAGTATGCGTAAATTTTCAAACTATCTTCGCGGCTGAGAAGAAAAGACGTCTCGATTCCCTCCTCTCTGTACGATTGACTCGACGTAACATTCTGTCCGAAAATATATTAACACTAAGATCACTAGTAATTTAAAAGTAAAGTACTACTATTTAACACGGGAAAGTAACACTTTAAATTGTATATGTTTGCGCACACTTGGTCTTTCGTGTATCTGTTGGATGTCGGCGTGAAGGCGGTTGGTAGTTGATTGTGTTTATTTGTGACGTCTGTCTGCGAAGTGTCGTACCTCCGTCTGTTGATTGTTGGCTGTACGCTGTCGTTGTTCGGCCTATGGCGAAGTGTTTATTGTATTTCTGGTAACTTTCCTGTTGTAGTAGTTCATTGTTTGTTTGTTGTTATGAGGTTTCATCATTCACATCAAAAAATGTTATCACTTTGACATGTAACTGTCATGTAACTGGCATGTAACCTCAATATGTTGTAATCGCCTCCCTGTATACTTTTGTGTGTCGGCCTGTCTATTCGTCGGTCTGCCGTGCTTCCCATTGAAGTTGTTGTTGTTTGCCGCTTTGATGTTTTTATTTTTATTTGTTCGTCCGGTGAGGTCGCCTCCACACGTGCCTGCACTTCTAACTGTAAGGTCCCGAATCGATAGTGGATTTGTGCGTATGTCTTCTTTTGGCCGTTACAGAGTGTTTTGCAAATGTTCGGATTTCTGCGTCTTATATACATTATTTTTCCATTAACCCCAATTAATTAATTGTTAATTGCTTCTATACCATCAGCAGTATTGTGTACATTTATTTTGCTGTTTGTGTGTGTAGTTTATGTAAAATGTGCGTTATCCATGAACAATCATCATATCAATGAGAGAGAAACAAACATCATATGTACAAATGTATTGTATTCGCAATTTTATATACTTCTAAAAAATATACATAACTCCTACATTGGAGTGAATAATTTGCAATCGTCAATGCCTGACATTTGATATATAATTAAACTAATATTTTTTACATGTAAAATCTCGAGCGCGCTCTCTGTTTACACTTCGTTAACGTTTCTACTTCTACTAGATATCTTTATTTATGTAGATCTACTATTTACAGTTTTAACAAGTAACGTTTGCTTTACTTAAATGTCTTTTATCTGTACTAACTCGCGTCGTACTTATCTGATGATTGTAAAAGCCTGTCTTTCTTAATTTTCGGCGTTCACGATGCACAGAATGTTCCGATTTTGAAAGCTTTCCTACACCTTTAGCTCGCCGAACAAGTTCCGCCTTCTTCTCTGTCACTTGTTAGTTGTGAAAACGCAAATAGTCTTTCAATTTGACTACCGACAGCTGATCTACCATTGAATCACTGAGAAACTTAAAACTTTCGTCTGATTCGTCCGCCATCTTGGAAAAAAAAATACCACCCAAAGCCGAAACGTTCCGAATGTTCGACGATTATTAAAGGGACGTAACTCACTTTTCGGAAAGGTCTATAATCTGGACGAAAATGGCCTGCTACGCCAACCATCCCTGTCTCCATAGCAACAAACTACGGTTTCTCCAAAAGTAGCTCTTTGTATCTTTTGTTCTATATGCCTCATGTTTATCTGCCTGACCCGATCTGTTGATTTGTTAATTTGTTTTTTCAATTCTGTTGCAGGGTTGGGCGCTGTATTCAGAGTACCTCGTGGAAGAAATGGGATTGTACAAGGACGAGTATGAAATGTAAAAGCTGGATTGATCCGTTCATGTAGTCACTTTACTTAGTTCAATTAATAAGTTAATTCAAATGGTATTCGTCAACCGTTTATTTATAAATCAGTTTTTTTTCATTCGAACAATTTCAACGCCAAACGTTCATCCCCCTACCCCGCCCCTCCCCCCCCCCCCCCCCCCAGAAAAAAAACAAAAACAACAACAACAAAAAAAAAACAAAAACAAAAAAACAAAAAAAAAAAACAAACAAAAACAAAAACAAACAAAAAACAATGTATGTCTACAGTATTGAGATGGAAGTAATACATAATTGTATTATAAAATCAATACATTGAATAGTCAAAGTTATATCATCTTAATTTAAGTCATTACGACTAACGAGTAGTTATACACACGCACACAGACAAAATAACGACAAAACGTTTATTCGGCTTTTCCTTCACATATAGGAAAAATGCATAAATGGCTTGAGTTTGAACATACATTGTAAATAAAATTATAAAGTCTATCTTTTTTTTTTCATTTTCCTTTTTTTCTTTTTTGTTGTTGTTGTCTTTTGGCGCCTCTCTAAAGGGCATTGTTTATATGCAGAAAAATGCAACAGGCAATTATATGTTATCGTTTTCAGAGAAAAGTACCGATTATGCCGCTTGTATACTTGTAGCTTGAAACTATAAAAAGAGTAGCAAGATTTGCAGCTGTTTGACGAAGTCTTGTTTACAATAAAACCGTGTATGCCGAATTTAACAATGCCGCACGCAATTACACAAAAAATAAAATAAAAATAAAACAATTAACAAGGATGAAAACAAACCAGCTAACCGGCGATAGTTCCCGATCTTTATCATAGTGTAGTTTCGCAACAAAGGAACTTTTTTCTGGTCTTGACTTGGCATTTCCTAAATTATCAGTCTAGAATTATGAAACAATCTCACTCTGGATTTTGAAATCGTACATCCATGGTCTCTGTGGCATTTGATGTCTCACAGCCATGGTATCTGTGGCGTTTGATGTCTTACAGCCATGGTATCTGTGGCGTTTGATGTCTTACAGCCATGGTATCTGTGGCGTTTGATGTCTCGTATCCATGGTCTCTGTGACGTCTGATATCTCATGTCCATACTCTCTGTCGCGTTTGATGTCCCATGTCAATGCTCATTATGGCGTTTGATGTCTCACAGCCATGCTCTTTGTGTCGTTTAATGTCTCACAGCCATTGTCTCTGTGACGTCTGATATCTCATGTCCATACTCTCTGTCGCTTTTGATATCTCATGTCCATGTTCATTGTGGCGTTTGATGTCTCACAGCCATGCTCTCTGTCGCGTTTGATGTCTCACAGCCATGCTCTCTGTCGCGTTTGATGTCTCACAGCCATGCTCTCTGTCGCGCTTGATGTCTCATGTCCATGGACTATGTGGCGTTTGATGTCTCACAGTCATAGTCTCTGTGGCATTTGATGTGTCACAGTCATGGTCTCTGTGGCGTTTGATGTCTCACAGCCATGGTCTCTGTGGCGTTTGATGTCTCACAGCCATGCTCTCTGTGGCGTTTGATGTCTCACAGCCATGGTCTCTGTGGCATTTGATGTCTCACAGTCATGGTCTCTGTGGCGTTTGATGTCTCACAGCCATGGTCTCTGTGGCGTTTGATGTCTCACAGTCATGGTCTTTGTGGCGTTTGTTGTCTCACAGCCATGGTCTCTGTGGCGTTTGATGTGTCACAGTCATGGTCTTTGTGGCATTTGATGTCTCACAGCCATGCTCTCTGTGGCATTTGATCTCTCACAGCCATGGTCTCTGTCGCGCTTGATGTCTCATGTCCATGCTCTTTGTCGCGTTTTAATGTCCCATGTCTATGCTCATTGTGGCGTTTGATATCTCACAGCCATGCTCTCTGTGGCGTTTGATGTCTCATGTCCATGCTCATTGTGGCGTTTGATATCTCACAGCCATGCTCTCTGTCGCGTTTGATGTATCACAGCCATGCTCTCTGTGGCATTTGATGTCTCACAGTCAATCTCTGTGGCGTTTGATGTCTCACAGCCATGGTCTCAGTGGCGTTTGATGTCTCATGTCCATGCTCATTGTGGCGTTTGATGTCTCACAGCCAGGGTCTCTGTGACGTCTGATATCTCATGTCCATGCTCTCTGTGGCGTTTGATGTCTCATAGCCATTCTCTCTGTGGAGTTTGAAGTCTCACAGCCATGGTCTCTGTGGTGTTTGATATCTCATGTTCATGCTCTCTGTGGCGTTTGATGTCTCACAGCCATGCTCTCTTTGGAGTTTGATGTCTCACAGCCATGGTCCAAGTGGTGTTTGATGTCTCGGATCTATGGTATCTGTGGCGTTTGACGTCTCACAGACATATTCTCTGTGGCGTTTGATATCGCACAGTCATGGTCTATGTGGCGTTGATATCTAACAGCTATGGTCTATGTGACGTTTGATATCTCACAGCCATGGTATCTGTGGCGTTTGATATATCACTGCCACGATATCTGTGGTGTTTGGTTTGTTGTCTTACAGCCATGTTCTCTGTGGCGTTTGATGACTCAGAGCCATGGTCTCTGTGGCGTTTAATGTCTTACAGCCATGGTCTATGTGACGTCTGATATCTCATGTCCATACTCTCTGTCGCGTTTGATGTCTTATGTCCATGGTCATTGTGCCGTTTGATGTCTCACGGCCATGCTCTTTGTCGCTTTTGATGTCTCACAGCCATGCTCTCTGTCGCGCTTGATGTCTCATGTCCATGCTCTTTGTCGCGTTTTAATGTCCCATGTCTATGCTCATTGTGGCGTTTGATATCTCACAGCCATGCTCTCTGTGGCGTTTGATGTCTCATGTCCATGCTCATTGTGGCGTTTGATATCTCACAGCCATGCTCTCTGTCGCGTTTGATGTATCACAGCCATGCTCTCTGTGGCATTTGATGTCTCACAGTCAATCTCTGTGGCGTTTGATGTCTCACAGCCATGGTCTCAGTGGCGTTTGATGTCTCACAGTCATGGTCTTTGTGGCGTTTGATGTCACATGTCCATGCTCATTGTGGCGTTTGATGTCTTACAGCCATGCTCTCTGTGGCATTTGATGTCTCATGTCCATGCTCATTGTGGCGTTTGATATCTCACAGCCATGCTCTCTGTGGCGTTTGATGTCTCATGTCCATGCTCATTGTGGCGTTTGATATCTCACAGCCATGCTCTCTGTCGCGTTTGATGTATCACAGCCATGCTCTCTGTCGCGCTTGATGTCTAATGTCCATGCTATCTGTGGCGTTTGATATCTCACAGCCATGCTCTCTGTGGCGTTTTATGTCTCACAGCCATGGTCTCTGTGGCGTTTGATATCTCATGTCCATGCCTCTGTGGCGTTTGATATCTCATGTCCATGCTCTCTGTCGCGTTTGATGTCTCACAGCCATGCTCTCTGTCGCGTTTGATGTCTCACAGCCAGGGTCTCTGTGACGTCTGATATCTCATGTCCATGCTCTCTGTGGCGTTTGATGTCTCATAGCCATTCTCTCTGTGGAGTTTGAAGTCCCACAGCCATGGTCTCTGTGGTGTTTGATATCTCATGTTCATGCTCTCTGTGGCGTTTGATGTCTCACAGCCATGCTCTCTTTGGAGTTTGATGTCTCACAGCCATGGTCCAAGTGGTGTTTGATGTCTCGGATCTATGGTATCTGTGGCGTTTGACGTCTCACAGACATATTCTCTGTGGCGTTTGATATCGCACAGTCATGGTCTATGTGGCGTTGATATCTAACAGCTATGGTCTATGTGACGTTTGATATCTCACAGCCATGGTATCTGTGGCGTTTGATATATCACTGCCACGATATCTGTGGTGTTTGGTTTGTTGTCTTACAGCCATGTTCTCTGTGGCGTTTGATGACTCAGAGCCATGGTCTCTGTGGCGTTTAATGTCTTACAGCCATGGTGTCTGTGACTTTGATATCTCACAGCCACGCTCTCTGTGGTGTTTGGTTTGATGTCTCACAGCCATTGTCTCTGTAGCGTTTGATGTCTCACAGTCATGGTCTCTGTAGCGTTTGATGTCTCAGAGCCATGGTCTCTGTAGCGTTTGATATATCACTGCCACGATATCTGTGGTGTTTGGTTTGATGTCTCACAGCCATGGTCTCTGTATTATTATTTATTTTATTATTCCATATTTATATACAACCCTTTTCATAATTTACATACGTTCAAAGGTGGTTTACAAAGACAGTAAACTAAGAATGAAAAAAACAGTGATCGTAAAATCATTTTAAACACTAAAATAACAGAACACATATTGGTAAGAATTAAACACTTAATGTATGTAACAAATTTCCCTATATGACAATGAGACATATAAAAGAACAGCAGCTTAAATGTCCCAAAAAACTGATATATTTACTGACATCCATAATGTTGGATGAAAAGGTAGGTTTTAAGGGACTTCTTAAAAGAAACAAAGCTATTTGACTGTCGTAATGTTACCGATAAAGAATTCCACAACTGAGGTGCACATACAGAGAAACACCTGTCACCATAGCTCACTGTTTTACATCTAGGTTGCACAAGTGTCATAGTATTATACTGGGATCTGAGTGCTCGCCTAGGGGTATATAGTTCTAACATAGATTTGATGTACAATGGTGCCTGGTCATGTAGCGCTTTGTAGGTCATTGTCAGAATTTTGTACTTAATTCTACAGTCTATTGGCAACCAGTGCAACTCTTTCAAAATAGGAGTGATATGACAGGAACGTGATGTTTTGGAAATGATACGAGCTGCCGTGTTTTGTACAGTCTGTAGTTTGTTTAAAGTAGTTTTGGGTACACCATACAACAGGGAGTTACAATAATCAAGTCGAGATGTAACAAGGCTGTTGACGAGAGATTTTGTGGCGTCACTTGTAATGTATTGTCTTATGTGGCCAATCTGTCGTAACTGAACAAAACTAGATCGACATACAGCGTTAATGTGACTTTCCATGTTCATCCTGGAGTCAAAGAATGCGCCGAGACTTCTGACAACTGGTGACGGCTTAATCTGAGATGTACCGACGGTTACAGATATATCACCAACAAACTGTTCATTATGTTTTGACGAAAATACAATCACCTCGGTCTTATCAGTGTTTAGCTTGAGCATGTTAATGTGCATCCATGATACAATGTCTGAAAGGCAGCTCTCAACACGATTCAGAGCTTCCCTAGCACTCACGTTGTCGTTGGGTTTGAACGTCAGATACAGTTGAGAATCGTCGGCGTAGAAGTGGTGAGATAGACCGTGGTTTCTACAAATCGATCCAACAGGCTTTGTGTACATAATGTAGTTTTTCGGACCTAATACCGATCCCTGCGGTACACTGTATGTCATGTGAACGGCCTCCGACAACTCGCCGTCGATACACACTGTTTGGTACCTATCGGTGAGATATGACGTCATCCACTTTAGAGGGGTACCCATTATTCCAAAGACCTGTTTAAGGCGATTTAGGAGAGTATCATGATCGATAGTATCAAACGCTGCTGATAAATCTAAGAGAACTAGCACAGTAACTTTGTTTTGGTCTAATGATTGCATTATGTCATTTTGTACTTTAATTAATGCAGTCTCAGTAGAATGAAACTTCCGATAAGCTGATTGGTTGGGTTCATGCAGGTTGTTTAAGGCAAGATGCGTTTCTAGTTGTGCGTCCACTGCTTTTTCTAAAACCTTCGATATAAAGGGCAGATTCGAGACAGGTCTATGTTTTTCAGTTGATTTTGGTCAAGTCCCGGTTTCTTCAGTAGAGGCCGTATTCGTGAACATTTGAAAACTTTTGGGACATACGCTGTTTCCAAAGATGTATTAACTATTTTCGTCAATATCGGTAGTAGTTCATCAATGCAAGATTTGAGTAGCCAAGTCGGTATTGGATCAAGCTCACATGATTTATTAGGCGACTTTAAGATGATACGTTTTATTGTCTGGTCAGATACTGGTGCAAAATCTGTCAAAGTAGTCACAACAGATGTATCGGGAATTAGATCTACAGAAGATTCACTGATAATGGACAATGGGTTTTGTTCTATAATGTCACTTCTAATACCTTCAATTTTATTGATGAAAAAGTTACTGAAATCCTTTGCTAAATGCTGAGATGATGTGGATGAGGGTAAAATCACTTCTTTAGATTCACCGAGAAGATGTTTTGTAACCTTGTAAAGACTTTTTTGGTCGCGCCCAGAGGAAGCCATTTGTCAGAATAATAGGCTATTTTTGCTTCTTTCAATAGTCTATTAACTATAGCACATTGTTCTCTATATAGTTGGTGATCAATACAGAGCTTGGATTTACGCCAGTTTCGCTCCAGTTTTCGCCGTTTGTGTTTAGCGTCGTGTAGTTCATCAGTATACCAGGCACAATCAGGACGCAGAACGATACTTTTGGTGCGTAATGGGGCATGTTTTTTCCAGAAGCTCTGATAATTCACTAGTATACGCATCTACCAGTTTATCTACATCAGTAATTTGAGAGTGATCATTTAGTAGATTTGAGGATTTAATGTCACTTTTAAATGACTGAACATTGATTGTACCAAGCTTCCTAAAGGAAACAGTTTTTCTTACTGGTGCTGGCTTAGAGATTTTTGTAATGAAAGTTACAGCTAAATGGTCCCGTGATACCCTTCCTGAAGAGTCTGATAATCCAGGGTCGGTAATGTCTACATGTGAAACAATGTTGTCTGTGTCTCTGGTTATTATCACATCGAGAATATGACCTCCTACATGCGTTGGTTGGGTAACGTGTTGTTTCATACCACAAGCCTTAAGAATATTCTCAAACCTTTCAGTATCACGGTTACTAGGAACATCTAAGTGGAAGTTTAAGTCTCCAACTATAATGATGCTTTTGTCATCTGTGGCATACTTTCCAAGAAAAGCTGGCCAGTCTTGCTCAAGGAAGTCTTTGGTCGTATATCCATTTTCTCTGGTTGGTGGCGGTCTGTATATGACAGCTAAGCGTACCGAAAAGTTTTTAACTGTAATGTTGCAGTCTAGGTATTCAAAGCTTGAGAATGATGTAGCGTTTGATGTCTCACAGTCATGGTCTCTGTGGCGTTTGATGTCTCAGAGCCATGGTCTCTGTAGCGTTTGATGTCTCACAGTCATGGTTTCTGTGGCGTTCGTTGTTTCACAGCAGTGGTCTCTGTGCTGTTTAATATCGCACAGCCATGGTCTCTGTGGCGTTTGATGTCTCACAGCAATGGTCTCTGTGGCGTTTGATGTCTCACAGCCATGGTTTCTGTGGCTCTTGATGTCTCACAACCATTGCCTTTATGACGTTTGATGTCTCACAGCCATGGTCTGTGTCTTTTTATTTCTCACAGCCATGGTCTCTGTGGCGTTTGATGTCTCACATCCATGGTCTTTGTGGCGTTTGATGTCTCACAGCCATGGTCTCTGTGGCGTTTGATGTCTCACATCCATGGTCTTTGTGGCGTTTGATGTCTCACAGCCATGGTCTCTGTGGTGTTTGATGTCTCACAGCCATAATCTCTGTGGCGTTGGATGTTTCATGTCCATGCTGTCTGTGGTATTGGATGTCTCACAGCCATGGTATCTTTGGCGTTTGATGTCTCGCAGCCATGTTCTCTATGTCGTTTGATATCCCACTTTGATGGTCTCTGTGGCGTTTGATGTCTCACAGCCATGGTATCGGTGGCGTTTGATGTCTCACAGCCATGGTATCTGTGGTGTTCGATGTCTCACAGCCATGGTCTCTGTGGCGTTTGATGTCTCACAGTCATGGCAGTCATGGTCTCTTTGGCGTTTGATGTGTCACAGCCATGCTCTCTGTGGCGTCTGATGTCCCTCAGCCATGATCTATGTGGCGTTTGATGTCTCACAGACATGTCTCTGTGGCGTCTCATGTCTCATGTCCATGCTCTCTGTGGCGATCGATATCTCACATCCAAGTCTCTGTGGCGTTTGATGTCTCATGTCCATGCTCTCTGTGGCGTTTGTTGTCTCACAGCTATAGTCTCTGTGGCGCTTGATGTCTCACAGCCATGGTCTCTGTGGCGTTTGATGTCTCACACCCATGGTCTTTGTGGCGTTTGATGTCTCACACCCATGGTCTTTGTGGCGCTTGATGTCTCACAGCCATGGTCTCTGTGGCGTTTGATGCCTCACACCCATGGTCTTTGTGGCGTTTGAAGTCCCACAGCCATGGTCTCTGTGGCGTTGAATGTCTCATGTCCATGCTGTCTGTGGCATTGGATGTGTCACAGCCAGAGTATCTTTGAGGTTTGATGTCTCGCAGCCATGTTCTCTATTGTGATTGATATCGTACATCCATGGCCTCTGTGGCGTTTGATGTCTCACAGCCATGGTCTCTAAGGTGTATGTTATCTCACAGCCATGGTATCTTTGGCGTTTGATATCTCACAGCCATGGTGTTTGTGGCGTTTGATGTCCCACAGCCATGGTCTCTGTGGCGTTCGGTGTCTCACAGCCATAGTGTCTGTAGCAGTCTGATGTCTCACAGCCATGGTCTCTGTGGCATTTGATATCGCACAGCCATGGTCTCAGTGGCGTTTGATGCCTCACAGCCATTGTCTCTGTGGCGTTGGATGTTTCATGTCCATGCTGTCTGTGGCATTGCATGTCTCACAGCCATGGTATCTTCGGCGTTTGATGACTCTCAGCCATGTTCTCTATGGTGTTTGATATCGCACATCCATGGTCTCTGTCGCGTTAGATGTCTCACAGTCATGGTCTCTGTTGCGTTTGTTGTCTCACAGCCATGGTATCTTTGGCGTTTGATGTCTCACAGCCATGGTGTTCTTGTGTTTGATGTCCCACAGCCATGATCTCTGTGGTGTTTGATTTTTCACAGCCATAGTCTCTGTAGCAGTTTGATGTCTCACAGCCATGGTCTCTGTGGAACTTGATATCTCACAGCCATGGTCGCTGTGGCGTTTGTTATCTCACAGCCATGGTATTGTTGGCGTTTGATGTCTCACAGCCATGGTGTTTGTGGCGTTTGATGTCCCACAGCCATAGTCTCTCTGGCATTTGATGTCTCACAACCATAGTTTCTGTAGCAGTTTGATGTCTCACTGCCATGGCCTCTGTGACGTTTGACGTCTCATGTCCATGGTCTCTGTGGCGTTTGATGTCCCACATCCATGGTCTCTGTGGCGTTTGATGTCTCATAGCCTTGCTGTCTGTGGCGTTTGATGCCTTACAACCATAGTCTCTGAGGCGTTTGATGTCTCGCGTCCATTCCCTTTCTTGTTGACTATTGAACTCTTGACTTTCATTGCTGTTCTTTCTCATTCATCCAATACACGGGAGGACTGAGACTTTCATTGGTGTTCTCTTACAGCCAACACATGGAAGACTGAGACTTTCATTGCTCTTCTCTTCCCCACGGGAGGACTGAGACTTCCACTGCTGTTCTCTCCCACCCAACACACGGGAGGACCGAGACTTTCATTGCTGCTCTCTCCCACACAACACACGGGAGGACTGATACTTGCATTGTTGATCTCACCCACCCAACACACTGGAGGGCTAAGACTTCCACTGCTGTTCTCTCCCACCCAAAACACGGGAGGGCTGAGACTTCCACTGCTGTTCTCTCCCACCCAACACACGGGAGGGCTGAGACTTCCACTGCTGTTCTCTCCCACCCAACACACGGGAGGGCTGAGTCTTCCACTGCTGTTCTCTCCCACCCAACACACGGGAGGGCTGAGACTTCCACTGCTGTTCTCTCCCACCCAACATACTGGAGGACCGAGGCTTTCATTGCTGTTCTCTTCCCACAATATACTGGAGGACCGAGGCTTTCATCGCTGTTCTCTTCCACCCAACATACTGGAGGACTGATACTTGCATTGTTGTTCTCCCCCCACCAAACACACGGGAGGACTGAGACTTGCATTCCTCCCCCCCCCCCCTCCCCCCTATCGAACACACGGGAGGACTGAGAATTGCTTTCCTTCTCCCCCACCCAACACACGGGAGGACTAAGACTTGCATTGTTGTTCTCTCCCACCCAACACACGAGAGGGCTGAGACTTCCACTGCTGTTCTCTCCCGCCCAACACACGGGAGGGCTGAGACTTCCACTGCTGTTCTCTCCCACCCAACATACTGGAGGACCGAGGCTTTCATTGCTGTTCTCTCCCACCCAACATACTGTAGGACCGAGGCTTTCATTGCTGTTCTCTTCCACCCAACACACGAGAGGGCTGAGACTTCCACTGCTGTTCTCTCCCGCCCAACACACGGGAGGGCTGAAACTTCCATTGCTGTTCTCTCCCACCCAACATACTGGAGGACCGAGGCTTTCATTGCTGTTCTCTTCCACCCAACACACGGGAGGACTGAGACTTCCACTGCTGTTCTCCCCCACCCAACATACTGGAGGACCGACGCTTTCACTCCTGCTCTCTCCCACCCAAATACTGGATGACTGACACTGGAGGACAGGGGAGGACTGATTCTTGCTTTGTTGTTCTCCAACCCCGCAACCCCACCCCTAAACACCCCAGGGAGGACTGTGCATAAGTATGTGGTGTTCCTCCACCAGTTATAAGCTGGACGACGTCAATATGACCATAATTGTGTCATGTAACAACGCCACCCACCCCTACCCCCAAAACTACAACAAAAAAAAACAAAAACAAACAAAAACAGCAACAGAAAACAAACGGAAAACAAACAAAAACAATAACATCGAAAACAAAACAACAACAAAAAGTTTAAACATATTTTATTGCAACTCCTTTTAAACAATCCATGTAGAATTACATGACGCAGAGGCATATGGGTTGAGTGACAAATACTTGAATTTAGATTGAAGTCTCCTCGTAAAGAATTGACTGTGTCGGACTGTATTATCAAAGCCCAACCTGTAGACAACATAATCTTTAGAATGGTAGCATATTCACAGATAACACTACTGATCAGAGGTAATATTTTTAAAAGTAAAATTATTCATTGAGGATAACAAAGACTTTAAATTAAAAAATAACACTTATCATTAAACAAGAAAAAAACACATAAATAACGAGATGAAACGTCGCTGGAGCATAAAGAATGTGTATCGTTATTCATTTGAAAGGGAACTGATTAACCTGGGCATAGTAACCGACACTATTTGAGTATGTAATGTTAAAAACGTGTAATTTACCATAATATGATTTTGTGGATAATAATAGCATATGTTTTCATCAACAAATAAAAAAAAAAAAGAGCAAAATGCAGAAAACGCCACAAAATTAATTGGGCCAAATTTTACCTAGGGTCGAGTTATTTAAAGCGAAATATTATCTTATCGGTCAATGGTACGGTTGTCGTTGGAGTCTAAAAAGCATAAGTCCGAACAGCTGTGTCAGGCGCATACATTTATAAAAGTTCCTATGTTTAAACACACAACCCCAACTATATCGAAATAAAAGAGTATTCATGTATGAGATATCTGTAACTATGCTTTAAGAGAAAATATATGTTTCATGAAATAATGTTCGCTGAGAGATTTGTATTTATAGTTTATTATAATTTATATACAAGTTTTGCCTTACGATGCGCATGCGCACTTAGTTCCCGCAATCCATTATGGAGGGCATCGAGCAAAAATCGGCTTGCTGAACCACATTAAAAGGAATATTCTTATAATTTGAGGTACTTTTGTATGTAATAGTCATTGCATCTCGCTTGAATCATGATTATCTTACATAATTTAATTAATTAAAGCAATAGTGCTGAATATCTTCAATGTTTACATGAAATTTCCAATGTGTTGGTGCAAAAACAAATGGTTATTTTGATGCCATTGATGGTAGGTTTGATATTTGCATGACGTATTTTTTAAATTTGATCAGAATTTACAATGCTGTGACTGTTTGATAAAAAAATCTTGATTCTTGGTGATACAGATATGTGGCCAGAACTATTGGACATGACTCGAGAGGAGTCCAAGCGGATTCTTCGCCGGGTTGAGTTGGAGGCCTACTCTTCAGTCGTGTCTGCTTTTAGAGCGCAAGGTGATCTGACAAAGGACAAAAAGCGTCTACTGCATGATTTGCAGCAGATACTAAGGTAACTGTCATTGTAACTCTTGTTTGCATTAGCATTGGTTAACCAATTTCTAGAGGACCATTTCTAGAAAAGCAGTCAAAGATATTTACATCAATTATAGTAAAAACAGATAGGACAGGTGACACTTAAAATAAATTTTAGAACCATCAATCTGCGTAGAAATTTCTGTACAGGTTAATGATTTGTCACCAAACCTTGTTTTGTTCAGGTTATTGCCAGATATTATTATCGCTTGATTGTGTACTGGCTAACTATGAAAATGTGTCAGTTTCAAATGCGACAAATGAAATTAGCAGGTGTTGACCTCCCAGATGCAAGTACGTCAGCGTCGACCGGACCTGAATTTCTTTGATCTGTCACCAAGTCTTGCATGATGCAAGATATAGAGGAAGTGGGATGAGATTGACACAAGATCTTAAGGCACAAATTACAGTTTGCTAGTGGTTTGGGGTTATGCCTATAAGTCAACAGTAGAAGAGAAACTTAGCGACCATTCATATGATTTCTCTACTTTTGAGATTTGATTAGCTGAGTGATAATTTTATGTTAATTAAAATGGGCGGAGTTAAGCATGTGATAAAAGTTAACACTCGATTGCTGTTTATGCATTAAACACAAAAAAACGACTCTGTCAATCTTAGTTTACAGAAATTATATTATGAGTTGGCTAGGGGTGTAACGATATATCGTACAACCGTATACCGCGGTTCTATATTCACGGTTCGGTTCTTGGTTCAGTTCTTAAGAATCACGATACAAACCGTGCGATACAGTTAAGCAAAAATCTTACATTGTGCTCTCGTTCGCGTCGAATCGTTGTTGAGTACCAAAGTATGATATCACGATACATATCCTGTGGTATGTATCGCGATACGTATCGTATCGTGAGGGTAGCGTATCGTTACACCCCTAGAGTTGGCCATGTTTCACTTGACCTTTCACAGAAATCCAAATATTATTACTTTCCCTTTCAAACTTTCATCTTCATCCAATGATACAGCTTAACATTAGTCGAAATATCAATGTCAGGTTCATTCAAAAAGAAGTATTTAGCTTTATTCTTGCTTTAAGTTTGACTTTTTTTCAAAACAAATAGCCGTCAGTCATTTACGTGTGACACCATTGTTATGTAACCTGATTTAATTCTCATTGATAAGGATTTTAAACATCTTTTGTTTATTTCCTGTTGTTGTTTTTTACAGTATTTCAACTGAGAGGCACAGGGCTGAAGTAAGGAGAGCAGTTAATGATGAAAAACTAGCAACCATAGCGGACAAGTAAGTGAATCATTATTCCTTTTTGAACATTCAAGATGTAAAATTGAATTATCATTTAAAACAAATTTTTAAGAGAGCTAATAAATATTGTCATTAATATTAAAAATGATTTTTAGACGTGTGCCGACTACAACCAAGGATCTTTTCATTATATGTGCTGTTAAAAAGCTTACTGCATTTATTCCCTTTGAGCCTCCATTTTATTTTTATGACAGCACCATTGTACACGATGTTGCAAATATGCTTTCCAGTACTTCAAATTATTCTGCGTTACTTAAATAAAACATTTTTTTGTTCTGCGTGTTTCACTCTAGATTGTGCTTTTGGCACATAAAAATATTGTTTGGCAGAAAGAAAATGCAGCTAATTAGAAAATGCGGTAACAAGTGGAACATGATTCAGCTGTGTTCCAGCTAGAATTCCAAGAGGACAGGGAAATATATGCTGAAATGGGAAATTTGGACACGCAGTGCAATTTTTTTGATGGCAATATGTCAATATCATTAAAGGAAAAACAAAACAATAGTCAGTATACATAACAATTAATAAATGAATTGCGTATCAGTAAAAATACTGCATTTTAGGACACATGTAATTAAAATCAAAACTGTTTTGACCACTCATTGGGTCTCATCATGCAGTTGGTAGTAATTTTACTGTACTGCAGATATCCCCTAAGACTGTCTTTTTCTGTCATTTCTGTCCTTTTGTTTAATATATGTTAATTTTCTTTCATCTCTTTGTTTATTGAAAATGTCCCCACAATTTGCTTACATTGGACCCATTGTTCCCACTCTTTTCACTTCTAGAATAAATCTTGGTTCTGTTTTTAGTCATTGTAAAAAACTATTCAAGTGTTAGCAGTGATGGATTGTGCTTATAACTGAAAACAGATTGACAAAGCATGCAAATAGACATCATGTTTTAATCAAAGGGTAAGCCAAAAAAAAGGATAGCGTGTTCGTATGTTTTTCTTCAATAAAATGTAATGTTCAGTTAACTCTTATGCATGAGAAGGTCACAATCAGATATGTTGCAGGGATTTTTTTCACTGCCAGGGGAAGGGGCCCATTCCCAAAAATTTTGGGAAAAATAGCATGATTTCTTCCTTAAAGGGGACTGACAAAACCTGATGTAGAGTTACTTTTTGGAGAAAATTGCATGATCTCTGAGGTTAAGGCTCCTGTAAATGGCTCCGACTGAAGAAGAATAAAACGCCCTGCCTTCATAAATCCATCTGATTTTTCAAAAAATCTGTTGAACACTAGAGGTAATTTCCCCAGAAAATTTGTCACGACAAAAGGAATACTGTAACAGTATGTAGCTCTGACTTATGTAATTTTAATTTCACTAAATATTATGAGGTAAAATACTGAGACTGTTTTACAAGTGTAGTAAGAAAAGGTTCCATCAGGAGTTTAAAAAAAACTCTCAAGACAGTTGGAAATTTAATGATTTCCCATGGAGAAAAGTGGCTGCTTTTGTTTCCAAATCATATTTTTATGATTAGCAACCTGAACATGTAGTTAATCTTTAGTTTTTAAAAACAAGTAAGAGACTATGTGAACTGGTAGAATAAAAACAACATATTTTGGTATCGTTTTATATCAGCAACTGCTAATAGGAAGTCTTTAAATGTTAAACAGGCAATCATGATGGAAAAAAACAACAAGAAATGAACTTGAATATTTCGGTCAGTTTTAGTGAAAGCTTTTGAAAAATGTGTTGTTGTTTTTAAGATCGCACAACCAGAACAAAACATAATTCAGTAAGCTTTAGTTCCTTTTATGGACACAATACATACTAAACAAATGTTACGGTATTGGTATTCTATCAAATACAGTAAGTGAACAAGATGACAGTGTAATTGGATAGGAGTTATATTGGAATTAAATTGACATCAGGAGAAAAAGAGATGTGTTACATCAGGTCCTGTTTGACTTATAATACCCTCTCAGCTGTCTTACATGGACTTATATGTGACATCAGGTCCTGTTTGACTTATACCCTCTCGGCTGCCTTACATGGACTTGTATGTGAAATCAGGTCCTGTTTGACTTATACCATCTCACCTGCCTAACAGGGACTTGTATGTGACATCAGGTCCTGTTTGACTTATACCCTCTCAGCTTTCTTACATGGACTTGTATGTGACATCAGGTCCTGTTTGACCTATACCCTCTCAGCTGTGTTACATGGACTTGTATGTGACATCAGGTCCTGTTTGACAAATACACTCTCAGCTGCCTTACATTGACTTGTATGTGAAATCAGGTCCTGTTTGACTTATACCATCTCACCTGTCTAACAGGGACTTGTATGTGACATCAGGTCCTGTTTGACTTATACCCTCTCAGCTGCCTTACATGGACTTGTATGTGACATCAGGTCCTGTTTGACTTATTCTCTCTCAGCTGTCTTACATGGACTTGTATGTGACATCAGGTCCTGTTTGACTAATACCCTCTCAGCTGCCTAACATGGCCTTGTATATGACATCAGGTCCTGTTTGACAAATACCCTCTCAGCTGCCTTACATAGACTTGTATGTTACATCAGGTCCTGTTTGACAAATACCCTCTCGGCTGTCGTACATAGACTTGTATGTGACATCAGATCCTGTTTGACTTATACCCTCTCGGCTGTCGTACATGGACTTGTATGTGACATCAGGTCCTGTTTTACTTATACCCTCTCAGCTGTCGTACATGGACTGGTATGTGACATCAGGTCCTGTTTGACTTATACCCTCTCAGCTGTCGTACATGGACTGGTATGTGACATCAGGTCCTGTTTGACAAATACCCTCTCAGCTGCCTAACATGGACTTGTATGTGACATCAGGTCCTGTTTGACTTATACTCTCTCAGCTGTCTTACATGGACTTGTATGTTACATCAGGTCCTGTTTGACCTATACCCTCTCAGCTGTCTTACATGGACTTGTATATGACATCAGGTCCTGTTTGATTTATATCCTCTCAGCGGCTTTAGATGTATTAATCTATTTCAATTGAACTTTTCAACATTTTGAACAAGATACATTTATGCACATTTTTATACATTCATATTGTAGGTTTTATTAATGTTTTGATACATATTTTTTGGTTTATTCTTCGTGTGTAAACTATTTGCTAGGTTTTTTTTTTTTTTGTTTTTTTTTCAGAAATTAAATTTATACATCAGGGAAGGAAAAATATTTTTCTTTAAAATTTTACTAGGTTAATTAACTTATTGTGAACAAATATATTTGCTATGTGTAATGTGTAATAATACATCACCACTCAGCTGCATTTTGCTTTTCTGCTGAGTGGGGATTATCTCTAAATATTGTGAGCTCCTTTTCAGATAATGAATCCATACTTCACATTATTTCAACCAGATAGATTTTGGTATTTTCCTATATTTTACTCACGTATTTTAGTTTTAACCTAATTATATTCTATTGTCCTTAAACTTCAATGTATTCGGAGCCAGATCATGAGATGACCTATCAAGTGTAGGTGTGCCGTAAAACCCAAAATACAAAATGAATCAGAATGTCATGGGCTAAATCTGACAAAGTAATGGCATTTCAGCCATGTTTTTCTTCATGGCATTGACATCAATAGGCATTTTTTCTTATGGCTTGGTACATGTTTTTGATACTTTTTGAAAACTAATGAGAAGGTCCCTTTTATGCATGTTGCTTTGCAATTTTAGTATGTCACCATCAAAACTCAACCCCAGTCACATGTTTTTGGTACCTTCTAATAACTAGTATTAAATGTAGTTACTTTTACCCATCTTGTTTTTGGAATTTTAGTATGTCACCATCAAACTCAACACAAGAATGGCTAATTGAAGGGCGGAGATTGGTGCCTTTGATGCCAAGGTTGGTGCCACAGACAGCATTCACAGTTACTGCAAATCAGGTTGCAAATATGCAAGCAGAGAAAAATGCCTCTCTTCCCAGTCCTTCTCAAACGGGGATTCGAGAAGGTAAGTATTCTTGAACTGTTCCCATAGGTTCATATGATTTGTTTTTGTTACAATGCACCAACACTGTTATGGTCATATTGGATAGCTCCAGCTAATTATTGGTGGAGGAACAATTCAAACTTATGGCTGGTTAGAACCACCAGCACATCGCAGAGCAGCTGTAAAACCCACATGAAAGCCCAACTGAGACTTGAGCCCTTGTGGTGTGTGGGTGGGGTGGGGACGCTGAGGAGTTACAAGTCTCTGACTAACCGTTCGGTCTCTGGTGCCTCCCTGGGTTCTTATGGTCCCTTTATGTTTCCTTGGTTACTACAGAATGGAATTTGATTGTGATTGGTTGGCAGTTGTGGTATCAATGTTTTGGGAATATTTTTATTTGGTACTGCTGCACTTGAATCTTTTGGTGTCTTGTGATTGCTTTTATTTGTAGTAAGTACCAGTCTGTCAGTAAATGTCCTCTATACAATCAAACATATAAGCAAGAAACTATAAACATTTTTTTAATAAATCAAGAAAATTTATGGTGGTAGTACTTTCAGATAAATTAGTTAAAGTAAATTGAAATATTAGTTTTTGTCTTGCGCTTTAGGGTATTTCATTTGCCAGCACCTCCGTAAATGAGAGTATGAGCTTACAGAGATATTTTAATGAAGAATGTACACAGGGCAACAATTTTAATGAAAAGTAAACCATTTAATACATGTTTTTATCATTATTTAGTGGTGCACCTCTGTGCCTGTTACTTCAGCTGTTTTTATTGATATGTATCTTATATTTTATTAGAGTATTAGAGAAATCCTATCGAGAATTGTTTAAATTGGGAAATACTTCTACATCAATAAACATTTTGATCACATAAATACTTCACTTTGCATGTAGGTTTACAATATTCAATTGCTTCACCCATGTGAGATACTTTTGTCCAACATGGTTATGTGTATAATTGTAATATAGTTATTATAAAACAAGGCAATAATAATTGATATTATTTACAGCTGTACCCACACCTACATCTCCGACACCAACCCCTATAACCTCAAGGCCATCAAGTCCAACTTCTAATGTAGTGGTCTTGCCTAGTGGAATGTCTATTCATATCAAAGGTAGGTGATTCATATCAAAGGTAGGTGTAAACAATGGCAGATTTAGACTTGTTATTCATATCAAAGGTAGGTGTAAACAATGGCAGATTAAGACATGTAATTCATATCAAAGGTAGGTGTAAACAATGGAAAATTCAAACATGTTATTCATATCAAAGGTAGGTGTAAACAATGGCAGATTCAAATTTGTTATTCATATCAAAGGTAGGAGTAAACAATGGCAGATTTAAATTTGTTATTCATATCAAAGGTAGGTGTAAACAATGGCAGATTCACACTTGTTATTCATATCAAAAGTAGGTGTAAGCAATGGAAAATTCAAACTTGTTATTCATATCCTCTTTTGGTATTTAAAATATACCCAGATAGTATCTCAAGCAGATCATATTTCTGCATAAATGTCAGATTTCTACACAGAGCTCTAGTAAATCTTGAATATCATTCTTTGTCTATTTTTGTGATTTGTCTACTTATGTGATTTGTCTACTTATGTGATTTGTCATATGTTCATGGTTTCAGAACAAGGTGAAGATGCTTTTATTTAAATATTATGAAAGCTTGTAAAATGTATCTTTACTTTTTTTTCATTTAATTCTACTTTTATGTTGCATTCTGCATTTTGGGCATTTTGTCTTATGCAAGCCAGGAAGATGTAGGATTACACATTTCTAGCCAACCCTAATGTTCTTGGTACTGCAGGTGGCTTAAACACTGATGATGAAGATGATATTCAGACTCGTAAGAGACGTCGCAGCACGTCAACTGAGAGCCTAGTGTCACCGACGGGCACCCCTGTACCCCAGGTCACATACACCACCACCATAGCTAGTGTGCCGAATGTATCACCGAAGAAAATCACTATAAGCAAAAGCCCTCAGGCAACCACAAGAGTTGTTGCAAGTGGAAGTCAGACACAAAAGGTGAAATAAACTCTCAGTTCAAAATAAATAACCACCCTCTCCTGTTATATTCTCCATCAGTTTTGACTTTAAGATAAAAGGTCACATCTCATTTTGTGTATATTAGGGTTAATACATATTTTGTTTAAAAATACAATTTTCATTATAACATTTTACTTGCATGTTAATTTTACCTTCTCAACAAAAGGTAAATAGCTGTTGAGCATATATATTTTGAGATTGCAAGTTAAAAGTTAGTGCCTTTTGCAAGGTTCACCAAAAACAACTGTAGCTTTGTTGTTTAAGCTATACTCCAGAGTTGCCCATGGCGCAGTAGTAGAGTCGCCAACTTGCAACTCCTCAGACTTCTTAGCCTCTCATCACTTGGGTTGGAGTTCTGTTCTGGGTGAAAGGCTTAATGTGGGAAAGTCTTCCAGCTGACCTGTGGTGCATGTGTGATTGGTTCCACCCAGATTTTTTGTCTGTTTCCACAAAAAAAGCTGGATGTCGTTATATTGATCATAATTGGTCACTGCGATATATTTACTCTACAGTTCATCATTAATTTTCGTATCACCTGTAACATGTAGGTGATCTTGGTGTCAAGTCAGGGCCAGGCCTCATCGCAGACAACTGGGGGCCAGAAGACCATCTCCATGCCTATCGTCCGCTCTACAGTGTCCACGGGAACATCAACTACTCTACCCAACAAGTCTATCATCTTCCCTCCCAGCTCCACAACCACTATCACCACATCCAGTCACATGATCAGTGTGGCATCACCATCCACAGCCTCTGTGGCATCAGGAGGTATGTTTGCCCTATTTTTAAACACTCATTGATTCTTTGTTCAGCATTTCAACTGTATTAATATGTAAAATATTAATATTGATGAAATATTGATGCGTCATTACTGATGTACAGATGATGATTTATACTGCACTGTCTTGTAACTACATGTATGGCAGTTTTGTTTTTATTTTTTGCATCTTAAAAGATGTATCAAGGCATCCATATGTCAGCTGTACTGAGTCTGATATTTATATATTAACATTTTTACAGTTCTTCCCAATGCAGTTGCTTTAATTTTGTGAACAAATGGAGCCTCTGACAAAGGTCAATATTTTATATTTTTCTGTTAAAAAAGAATAATGCCCCTCAGTTTGCTCTTCGTCTGGCTTCGTCTGGCTTACTAGCACTAAAACATTAGAGTGAACTGTCTTTGGACAGTTCTTCTTGCAGGATGCTGTATTTTTATTGCCCTTTTATATAGTGGCTGGATGCTGTGTTGAAGAAGTGTTGAAGAAGTGTGACTGTTTAATGTTAATATGTGGTCTGGTTTCTGTTTTTCAGCAAGCGGTACCTCCACCACAGCATTTCTCACACCAACTATCAGTGTTTCTAGGCCCAGGTTCAGGACCATGCCGAGGCAAAAAATACTGCAAGTATGTCACTATTTCGTGGGATAGCTTTAGTAAGGTGGACAATTTAATGTTTAAAATAGATACTTTATATAATAAATACCACAAATTGCTAATTGAAAATTTGTTTTTGTAATAGTTGTACTTGTTCAGAGTTATGTATTTATTTATTGTGTGACTTGGAAGAAATTATTCGACAGTTGCAGTCACTATTAATATTAAGTTTGCTGGTAGTAATTGCTCAGTTTCCATCACTGTCTTAAACCTTCTCACTTGTAAAGATGGGTTCATGTATCAGCTTTTGATGAATGTTAACAGTGCTCCAGATAAGCATCGTTTTATCATTTTTATGAATTGATTTTAATGTAAAATTAAATTAAAATCTTATGGTACTAAAACGATTTGTAGATCTGGAAAAAGATTTACAACTGATTTCCTCATCGTTTTGTTTACAGTAAAAATTATCAAGGCAGAAATGTATATACACACTGGTTGGGGCAAAACTTACAGGGTTAAAGATATGGGTGCATTTCTAGAAAACTGGTCCATATTTAAAAAACTGTCCAAAAGATCTTGTTTCGAAAACTAATTGACCAAAAAATTATCTGGAGTACAGTTTTTAGGAGGAGGTTTTGTAACAAAAAAAAAATATTTTTTTTTCCCCTGTGTGAATTATGTGCTGACTGTGTTGCTTTGACCGACTGTTCAGCTTCCCTCGCAGTCACCAAGGCCAGGAGTAGTGATCCCCATGGGTCCACAACCTGTCCAACCTAGCCCGCAGACCTTCCAGGGCAGCAAGCCTGCCACCAAACAGACACCCACTATACAGATACGTCAGGAGGGAGGTAACCATGTACTGATTACTTGTTAATGCGATGGCAGTTATCTCCCTAGGGGATATAGTATGAATAAACATGTTATACTAATTATTGTTGTAATCACTTGTCTAAGATGTATTCTTTATCATCTCTGTTTTGTGAGAAATGACCTCTTAATGAAACATAATTTGAAAGAATATCCCTTATGTTTAGCAATGTTGTGTGTTTAAGATTAATGACCATTCTGCTATGTAGGTATGTGCAGCATAAAGATATTGTTACTTTTTTCCTTCTAAAGAAAGACACTAATTATTCTCCCTGTGTAATGTGTAACATAATTTTTTTATACATGGCCACACCAGTTGTTATTTTGTTATAATTTCTTGTGTTTTTATGTTTGGCAAGTTGTTACGCCTCACACTTCAATTCTAGGTATGAAGATCATCACTCAGAGTGTGCAGGCTGGTACCAGTAAGATTCTGCCGAAGCCCAGTCAAATGTCGACCTCGACTGGTACCCCTGTGGTTGTGGTCAGTGCTGGAACCAGCACAACATCCTCTTCAGTCACCGTGGTAACCAGGCCAGGACTCACAGGTACATTAATGTTGTACTTGCTCATTCAGCTATGTTTTTTTGTTGATCATCAGTACCAGTCAATCTACTCACAGTTCGGAAAGATTAGGGAGTCCACATTGCATTGCAAACTCCCAGTGTTATATAACTGATAATTTAACATTTGCTTGTACTGTGGTATCATTTAATTTTGCTGTCAAGAAGTTTTGCGCAATTGCAGAAAAAGACTGTTTCGCGCGGACGTAAATTCGCACAAATAATAAAAAAAAAAAAAATTTATAATCGATAATTGACCGACCCATTATCAATATTGTTTATTTGAACACTCTAGCAAATCATTGTCAGTTGGCCCCTGTCAGTTACCACTTCCTTTGTTACTAGTAGTCAGTTATCGGACCGCTGTTTATTTGGAACCGCTAATTGACACGGGACTCGTTTGATCCATACAGTTGGACTATTTATAACATACTTTAATTGGCATGTTAATTGGCGACCCGTTGTATGCTCCGAAGTGTCAATTAATTCTAAGACAATTGCTCAACAAGGGGTAAAAGAATTACGCTTCACAATAATTTGAAACATGCCTTTGAAACATGTCAGTCTTCCCGTAGAAGCGTAGCTACCGACTAATAAGTTTACTAACAGCTTTAATCACCCTTTTTTTCCCAAACGGCTTAGGTCAGTCAAAAATTTTCCTTTACCTAAACTTCGATATAATTCCTCCCATTTTGTTGATTTTTGTCCCCCATCTAATCATAACTTGGAATCAGCTTTAACACTATCCGCACGTGAGCCTTTGATCTTTTTTCACTGTGGACAATTCTCCCACTCTCTTTCTGTGACGTAGATCAAAAGAAATCTTAAGGAGTGCCTAAACTGACAGCTGGGATGTTGAAATGTGCTAATTTCACTGGTCCCAATTTAACCGTCACACATTTCATAGCTCTTGGCAAACTGAAACAATAGACCAACAAATATTAACACAGTAATTGGATGTGTTACGAATTTTAAAAAAAGTAAGCTTTATACATAATAATGAACAGAAAAGACTCGAAAAAGCTTACAACTTTAAAGCAAATGATATTTTGTTTTTATTCATATGAAATACCTCAAATTTTTATCAAATAGCGAAACGGGCAACTAATTACAAAGTATAGGTCCGTTCGAAAATAAGCACGTTTCGGATATTTATGTGGAACTATATAGTTAAATATAATCTTAGGTTTTAAATTTGTGCACTGGCCCGAGCACAAAATACGCGAAAATTTATCCATTGCTAAATAAAATGATACCACAGTATGCCACACATTAATGTATTCATTAAGAATTAAGTTTCTTTGGTTAGTGTCAAAAAGAACAACAATCATTGTCTTTAAATAATCAACTTTATGTCATTTTTAAAACAAAGAAAATATGCAAGACTGCAGCACCAATGTAATGACAAGTGAGTGACATCCCCATTATTTACTACACAAAATGTCACTTACAATGGTAAACTGGGCCTGGTAGCACAATTAGAGATTTGCTACAGGTACTGGAGCCACTGGGTTCGATCCAAGGCCATGACATACCAGATCTGTTGAAAATGGTAGCACTCCATTTCTAGCAGCCAAACACAAGCGTCTTTTCACGACTGACTACCTGGTGTCAGGGTAATGTGACGTGATATCATGCCATGTGTTCACAGCATGCTTAACGAAGTGAAGGCAGCACTTTATCTGCTTCAAGTGGACACCGTCTCCTTATTGTTTTAATACTTGTGGTTTACATGTAGTAGTTTGTTAAGGCATTGTGAAGCTTAAGGTCATACAGGGATCATGTTTTGTTTACTTTCTGCACCGAACAATGCCACATCAAGTAGTACAAAGGCTGATTTATTTGTGTCGTAGTTGCAAGAATTATTGATGTTTAGCTCAGGTGGTACAGTGTCAGCTTGCAGATCGGGAGGTCATGGGTTCAAACCCCGACCGAGTCAAACCAAAGACTTTAAAGTTGGTAGTAGTGGCTTCCCTAATTATGCTCGGGGCTAAGGAGAAAGCATTACGCCTGACTCGTCGGTGTCAGTATAATGGCCGGGCCGGGTTCAGTCCCTGGGCACTTCATAAGTACCCCTGTGCTATAATGATAGAAATGTCGCTGCACAGTATAGGGAAAAATGTCGGCTAATCCGATCCCTTTTCTATTCATAACCTTTTCAGGATAGATGATGGTGATTGTTGCTGTTGTTGCAATTTAAATTGGTGTACAAATGAAACTTATGCTAGAAGTTCACATTATTTCAATGCGGAAGAAGACAGTAGCATTTATGAATGAATGGTTTGGATTAAGGAACAGACCTAATATATATTAAGGGTGGTAGGTGTTGCAAGCAACACTGGAAAACAGTGATATATCTTCACTATTAAAATAAGAATGTGTGCTGTTGAAACTCCTCAGCATACAAATAGTGGAACAGGTTAAAAACAAAACTGAGAACACTGGTTCAAGCACGAATAATAAAACTCAACCCTACAGAATGAAATAATCCACTTACAAAATATCACATGTAACTCAATGAGGCCGACTCTAAATAACACAGAAAGCACATGAAAAGAGGCAGTCATTTTGACGATTACGAGGCAGGCTGGAAATGTAAAATCTTCAGTTAAATCTAGAGTCTACATAGGTGTAGTATATTGAGGAATCTTTAACACCAAAGACAACTGAACACTGCCTGTGTCCTTAGTGATTGCTAGTGTTTACAAAAAGAGGAAATGGTCAAATGTGTCTGAACTAGTTGATATATAATGTTGAAATTTCTGTAAATTACATGGTGCCAGTGTGGAAATATTCATGCATTTCAGGATAACAGAAGATCAGCTTGCTTAACTGAACAAAATAAATCAAAAATTCTGGTGAAGCCAGCATTTTGAACCCATGGTATATGTTAAATGAATCTAAATTTCCCACCGGCATGTTTCGTACCTCTTAATGGAAGTGGAAACATGCATTTGATAATTTTAAAATAGTAATGATTAATTGTTCAACAAAAACCTTCCTGCACCAAAACTTGGTCATTAAATGTTATAGAAGTCACAATGAATTTAAGTTTTTCATAGTTTTAATCTTTCACTGACAATTAAATTGTTAATGCCTAGTGATAAGTGTTAAGAATGTGAATGAATATGAAAGCAGAAGCTAGAAACTTCAATTCGATTTGTTATTTCAGAAAATACATGTAGTTGTAAAGTAACTATAATGTTATAATGCTAAGAAACTCATAGATCTAAGATATTACATTTATTCAATTTGAAAGATTCTCGAAACATTTTCTTATCATTTAAAATACCGGTAATAAAAAGTACAATTTTATGTAGGACATGCGTAAATAGGCAGGAAATATAATTATTATTACTGCCCTGCTATATGTCCTATCTTTGTAAACTTTATTTTTACTGCCCTGCTGTCTGTCTGTACCTTGTCTATGGTATGGATAGCAATAAAAGACAAGGAAATCTGAGGGTTTACTAATATGATCAGATCAACACAAGTAGTCACTGTTTCAAAGAATGTTGTTGGTAGAACTGGAAGGATAGGGAAACACAAATGACAAATATGCCAAAGGTCAAATAATATGCAGCTTCCTTACACTGTTCTTGGCAATAACCTGACGGCCGGGTAACATTGTCGATTCATAACAACAAGCTGTCACAAGGCTCCAGTCTGTAGATTAATGAAACCACAAGCCTCCATAATAAAAATCTAAAGGTTGATTATTAATTACGTTTACTTTACATAAACTTGTATCAATTAACACAACTTTACAGCAATTCAATAATGGAAAAGTATGACGAAATACGTGTTGCAGACATGTTCTCAGACCATCTCAACAAATCAAAAGGTTTATTCTTAAAGTTATCCTGATAACAAAGCCACTTTAAGTATGCAGTGTAAGTCACTTGTGCTTTAGAATTTAACAAAGCCAATTTGAGTCGCTACAACAAATCGCGAAAACACATTACAACATGTCTCAATACAGTGATAAATATTTCTGTCATTTACCTCGCAATTGCATATTTCACATAATGAGATGTTCATTGCATCATACTGAAGCTTACCTGACTAGCTACTCTCTATAACTAAATTAAATGGTTTAAAATGCAGTAAACTGCACAAAGAATATCTGACCATGTAGAGTATCTAACAAGATGGATTGTATATAGAAAACTGAATTTTGCGGTAGTTTGGTCACGTGACGGCCAAACACAATTAACTGAAAGGATCCAAAAGTAGTGAAAGGTACAGAAGTATTTTTTTTTTTTATCACGTAGGTCTGCTTCATTAGTCATTATGCATCATGTTTAGCTTTTGACACCCATTTAAGTAGTTCTATTGTGTCACGCCACTGTGGCTGTTTCAGCCTTTGATTGTAAAACAAGTAATTTATTATGTGATTTTCATCCATAGAATGCAGCCTACCAACTGCTGGGGTGGAAAGGAACGGCCTTGTTTGTTTCAAAATGAACCACAATCACTGAAGTAAACATAACAAGAATGTCTTTACATTGGAAGCAGGGATTCTTTTCTTTGCCTTCTCAGAAAGACCTGCACAACTTTTTAAGTTTTTTCTAGACTACCTTCTTTCTTTACCTGTAATCTAGGTACCCCAGCTGGTACCAAGGTGTTAAACATCCAAACACAAGGGGGTAAGATCATCACTGCTCCCCGCGGCTCCAGTGTTGTCACTGTTAACCCCAAAACATTACACCTAACAGCAGTAAAAAATGCTTCTGGTATAGCAGGTCAGTGATTGTTTTCTTAAGTGTCATTTTTTATACTTTTGAATTTTTCTGTTTACTTGCCATTTTCATTTAATGAGGAAATATGAGATAAAATTAGCATTCACAGAATTTGGTAAACAAGACTTTTTACTGATAGTTAAAATTTAATTATAAGCTAGTTGATTGGTTTTGTAAGAGATATTTTTTTATTTTTGATATTGAAACAAGTCCTGTCAACCTGATTTCTTCTCCACTGCCTATTATTTTAGAAAAAGCAGTACTCAGGATTCGACTACCTGGAACAAAGTGCAATAAATAGTTTGCCAAAAGACATAAAGACTGACAGCTAGTTGATTGATGTTGTTTATTATGTAGGCGCAAAACCGAATGTGATCGTTGTGCAGAAGACCCAACCACGTCGATCTACGGGGGTGTCTGGCCAGACACTCTCCTCTGGCAAGGGCAGCACTACTGTTCTCTCTGGACCATTTGAAAAGGTAACATCTTTATGCCATTTGTTGTCCCCTAGCTAAACTTGCTCTGGGCAGTTGGAAATATAAACCTTTTTTAACATTTGCTGTCCACTGCTGAAAGTACTATACCAATTTGATGGATGATTTTTACCAGTTGTTGACTCCTGATGCACATGCTTATTGTTAGTTTTTCTTTGATGGGATTTTTTTAATTAGCTCACCTGATCACGCGTCACATGTCCGTCAACATTGTCAAAAGACGTCTGCTCTAGAACCGCAGAGCCAAATTCGGCCAAACTTTCTCAGAGGCTTAATTGGGTGGGGAGCGAAAAGTTGTTCAAATAATTTTGATCCAACATGGCCGCCAGGGCATGGCTATTTTTCCATATATAGCTGTCTAGGAAAACTTCGAAAATCTTCTTGTCATACACTGCAGGAGTTAGAGCGTTGTTATTTGGTATACATTCTCGTTGGGTGGCCTTGTATGAAGTTTGTTCAAAACATTTTGATCTGACACTAAGGGCGTGGCCATTTTTACAAACCTTGCAGAAAAACTTTGAAAATCTTCTTGTCAAAGCCACAAGAGCTAAAGCTTTGATAATTATTCATGTATTCCTTGTTCTTGTATCAAGATTATTAAAAGAATTCTGATATGTTAAAAAGCATAGCCACCAGTGCTAAATGTCAACAGCATTCTTGGTTACACTGTTTGCTAGAAAAAACTTGTGTGAGGTTGGAGCGCTCTACAAACCAGGTTTAAGCACCTTAGTTTGTCCTTTTCCTGACTGTTTCAAAGAATTGGCTTTTTTTTTCTTTTTGAGTGAAATTTCTTGTCTGTGTTTTTGTCACATTTATATATACTCTGAATGCCTTTGTCTGGCAGTAGGTAAAATTTATATATATTTGTGGTCATTCTCATTGGACCATTTCTTATCTTCCTTCTTCCTCTTTAGGAATCCTTCAATTTTTTGAGGGTTGGGGCGGGGCTAAAATTTTACCCATGCCCTATCTCATAGTCTCCTAAAGATAAGAACCCAGACCCCTTCTCAATAAATGCCATACGGATACTTCCTGGATCGATTTGTGACATTGGCATTAAACTTACTATTTTCTTTAAAAGATCTAAGAAGTGTTTAAGTGTTAGAACATGCATTTATTTATGTTTATCCCTTGAATATAGCTGAACAATTTATTTTTTTTTTATTTCTGTAATGGTCTCACTTAGGGATTAAACGATGATCGAGTAAAATCGAAAATCGATCGTTTCCAGGACAGGTCGGCGACAATCGAATAGGCAGGCTAATAATCGATTATCGGTAGTTTATACTCTTGCGGTTACTTATTCGGCTCACAAGGGAGATCACTGTATTGTTACAAAAATGGCGTCGCCGATGCCACATGCTTCGGAAGTAAAACTTGATGAACTGGAGGATGGTGAACAGTTATATGATTATCCAGGCAAACGAAGGTCAATCATTTGGAATTACTTTGGATTCACGAAAAAACGAGATGGACTGCCGATCAAAGCAAACCTAAATATGGAAAAGGCCATCTGCAAAATTTGTAAAAAGTCCTAGGCCAGTAAAGGTAAATGTTGCGTAAAGTTTACCGGTCACTGCAAATTTGTAAAAACTATATCGGGCCCTGTATTCATGAAAATGAATATGAAAGCATACTGGTAATGAATATTAAAGGGTCAACTAAGGCTAGCCAATTATGCCACCAAACTAAATACCTCTACTAGTTTACTGAAATCAGTAGATAATATAATAATAATAAACAATTCTAATGAATAAAAACTTGTTCATTAAACTGTTATGAATGATTAAACCATGATAAACCATTATGTGTACACTTTTACTTTGTTATTGTAAATGTTTCGATTATATAATCGATGATTGATCGAAAAGGGTTGTCCGATTATTTTCGATGATCGATTATGATTCTTGTCCGATTTTGAAACACTAGTCTCACTCAAATCAGTATTGTTTTCGTTAAATTTTTGCCACATGGCATGTTATTGAAAAATATCAGTTAATGTTATCTCCCTTGGATTGTTTTACATCCTTATATTTTTTTAAAGGGTATGGCTGTCTGTAGAAATAAAGCAAGATTAATGTTAATAATTTTGTTTGTATTTCATGCAGGAGTTGGTCAGTTTTCTCCAGAAGCAAGACCCCACAAAGCAGTATGTTGTCACGACAACCACAGCTAACCTGTCCAGGACGGCTGAGCCCCAGAGGAAGGTTATAGTCACAACATCAGCGCATGGGGACCTGGCTAAACAGGTACGCTGATAGTTTATTATTTCTAACTGTGCTTTGTTGACTTAGTTTAAACCTATTTATAGTCCATTGGGAGACAAGTTCTTACTATATAATTAATCCCTCTTGACTTCCTGGGTAGAACCAGTACTCAGGTACTACTAGATTACCAGACCTGGTAGTGCAATCGGTAGAGCGTCGGCTCCAGGTAAGGGAGGCCCCGGGTTCGATCCCGGGCCGCGACATACCAAAGTCATTAAAATGGTAGTGGTATAGCTCCCTTGCTAACGCTTAAGCAAATATAAGGGTAGTTCCACGACTGGTTGGCCCAGTGTCAGGACAATGTGACTGGGTGTGATATCATGCCAGGTGTTCACGGCATGCTATACACAGTGAAGGCAGCACTATATCTGCTTCAAGTGGACACTGTCTCCAGATAACTGAAATACTGTTGGTGGGACAATAAACCCAGTAAACAAACAAATTACTACTAGATCACACCCGTGTAGCCTTGTTCAAGGTATTTGCGTCTTTTAGGGGTAGGCTAGGGCATAGTGATGCTGCTGTAATTTGATTTGGGATTTAACTTTCTAACAATCTTCAAGCTCATCTAAAGATCATGATTACTAATGGCAGAGATAGTGCCGCCTTCAGGTTGCTGTATGCCTTCGAAGGGTAATCTTGGATCTACACCAAGTCATATTATCGTTTCATAAGGTCTTGCAGTACTGGGACCACCTTTAAGTCATTTTATACCAACATTAAACTGATCATGACTTTAATTGTATCAGTAATCATTAGTAAAAATAAAATTAATTTGAAATCACCTCTTCCTGCGAACATTACTGATTACATCACAGTTGATATTAATAGTCTTAAACCAATACAGAGCATAGACAGTATTTCCCAGAACCCATGTGGGGATGTTTTCAGCTAGTCGTAGTTCAACCCAGATATAAGTCTTGGGTCGACCAATAATTAGCTGGACATCACAAATAAGACTATAATTGTGCTAACACGCTATAACAAAAACATACAATAAAGATCAGGATCTGGTGAATGTCGGTACATACTAACATCCTGAAAAATCAGTTTGAGCACAATCTCAATTGAGACCTGATTCTTTAAGTGGAGCCTGCTGTTTGTGTGTGAGTTTGAGCACAATCTCAATTGAGACTTGATTCTTTAAGAGGGGCCTGCTGTTTGTGTGTGAGTTTGAGCACAATCATAATTGAGACCAGATTCTTTAAGTGGAGCCTGCTGTTTGTGTGTGAGTTTGAGCACAATCTCAATTGAGACCTGATTCTTTAAGAGGGGCCTGCTGTTTGTGGTGTGTATACAACTCGAAGCTAATTAAGGGTAAATATGTTGCATGGGAGCACCAGGGACGTAGTGATAGTCACTGATGTGTAACTCCTCTAACTGCTTAGCCTCCCACTGCATGGATTTGAGTCCCGTTCAGGGCAAAGGACTTAAAGTAGGAATGTCTTCCTGCTGATTTGTGGTGCGCTGGTGGTTCTGACAAATGTCTTTGGTCTTCCTCCACCAAATAACCGGAGTTCGTTATAATGATCATAATTGTTTGCTGCAATCTATCTGAAAACATATTTCTGCATCAGGCAAAAGTTCCTTCACTGGCACATTCAGGTCTCAATCTTAGCTGAACTTAATTTCTTTGTAGCATGTTCAGAGGCCATTTTTTACATAAAATTAAAACAGCCCTTCAACTGCCTTCATGCACCTGGTAAATATCTTGTTTAGTTAAAAATATGCAATTAAAATCAAGCATACCTGTATTTTGTGCACTAAACAAGTCTCACAAAATGACCAATTAAATAGTTATTATAGTATGAAGAAAAATAATGAACTTTACCTGAGAATTACGGATTGTGAGAAAAAATCGTAGAAAAGGTCTTTTCGGCAAGAAACCATCAAATTAAACATTTCCGTTTGATGGCAATCTAGTACAAGGCCTCATAACACATGTCAACTTGGCTCCAGATGTTGAGTGCTAAGATTCATCAGTTTTTTACATTGTGGCTGTTTTTGTTTTTATTGCAACACAAGCCTTTTTCATCCCTTTTATTTTAGAAATAACTTGTTTAGACATACTTAATGAAAAGAAAGTCAGAAGTTAATGTGGGTTTGATGTTTTTAGTATTATTGTATTTCTTATCTTTATTTTAATTAAAAAAAACAGTTTATGATTTCTTTGTCATTTTTTCTGAAGCAACCTTGAATGACATCATTACCTTAATCATCAGCAGCAGCATTAGCATCATCATAATCAGCATCATCATCACTATTATCATAATCATTGCCAGCGTCATCATCATCGTAAGCTATTTGTGTGTTGGGTGTGTATGTACAGTGAAACCTCTGTACAGCAACATTTGGCAGAGGCACAGAAAACTGTTGCTGCTGGGAGGTGTTGCTGGGCAGAGGTCATCATTGATGCCAAGTTAAAATACCCTATATAAAACATTATTTTAATTCAATATTACCTTATGGATGTTTTAATAATATCAAAATATGGTATCAATTATTCAAAATGTAATTAATTTTTGCTGAAATTTAAGAACAAAGAAAAGCATACAAACTTACACAGTGTAATTTGAAACACAGTTAAAATCCTTATTAGTTGAATCTGAAAAGTCTTGAATAAAACAGAACCTAATTAATGAAACTGAAAACTAAAATGTGAACATATATATATATATGTATATTTTTATATATATAACTACATTCTGCAGCTGCAGAAAGTGAGGTCCAGTGGAGAGTCGAGCAGCCATGTACCTTCCAACATCCTGCAGGACCTTATCCAAGCTGCTGGCATCGTGCCAGACGGTAACCAAGACAACCAGGCAGGGGAAGTCACCATCAACCTAGATGAGGCCCAGCTGGCTGCCTTGACTTCAGTCTCCCAGGCTGTCTCTGCTAACAAAGGTAACTCTCCTTCATCTTGTGTTTATTTCAGAATAAAAATGCTTGAATAACTCAACAGATTTAAATAATATTTGATGTATACGGTCAAAATATGGCTCGTTCAATTTTGGTTACTATCCCTTCAAAATTGAATAATTTTTACCTTTTCTATGCATGATTTTTATACATTTGTTGTTTTGCGTTTACAGTAACCACATCGATGCCGAACAATGAATGGTTTGAGTATGATGTAACAGATGAGCAAGGCAACACATTTACCCATACAGCCGAGTCGGCAGACACTGCAGCAGCCATACAGTCTCTCCTGGACATGCAGGCAAATGGGGCAGCACAGAAACCTAAAGTCACTGTACAAAGGTGAAACTTTAGTCTTAACCACCTAACATACTGACTAAAGGGAGTTCAGTTGAGACATTTTAACCAAGTTTTCCTTCATACACCGCCATTCATTGAGCAACCTTTGATAAGTCGTCCACCATAAACCACCATTCATTTAGCCACCTTAACTAAGTCGTCCACCATAAACCACCATTCATTTAGCCACCTTAACTAAGTCGTCCACCATAAACCACCATTTATTTAGCCACCTTAATTCAGTCGTCCCCCATAAACCACCATTCATTTAGCCACCTTAACTAAGGCGTCCCCCATAAACCACCATTCATTTAGCCACCTTAACTAAGTCGTCCACCATAAACCGCCATTCATTTAGCCACCTTAACTAAGTCGTCCACCATAAACCACCATTTATTTAGCCACCTTAATTCAGTCGTCCCCCATAAACCACCATTTATTTAGCCACCTTAATTCAGTCGTCCACCATAAACCACCATTCATTTAACCACTATAACTAAGTGGTCCACCATAAACTGCCATTCATTTAGCCACATTAACTAAGGCGTCCACCATAAACCACCATTCATTTAGCCACCTTAACTAAGTCGTCCACCATAAACCACCATTCATTTAGCCACCTTAACTAAGTCGTCCACCATAAACCACCATTTATTTAGCCACCTTAATTCAGTCGTCCCCCATAAACCACCATTCATTTAGCCACCTTAACTAAGTCGTCCACCATAAACCACCATTCATTTAGCCACCTTAACTAAGTCGTCCACCATAAACCACCATTTATTTAGCCACCTTAATTCAGTCGTCCCCCATAAACCACCATTCATTTAGCCACCTTAATTCAGTCGTCCACCATAAACCACCATTCATTTAACCACTATAACTAAGTGGTCCACCATAAACTGCCATTCATTTAGTCACCTTAACTAAGGCGTCCCCCATAAACCACCATTCATTTAGTCACCTTAACTAAGGCGTCCCCCATAAACCACCATTCATTTAGCCACCTTAACTAAGGCGTCCCCCATAAACCACCATTCATTTAGCCACTATAACTAAGTGGTCCACCATAAACTGCCATTTATTTAGTCACCTTAACTAAGGCGTCCCCCATAAACCACCATTCATTTAGCCACCTTAATTAAGGCGTCCCCCATAAACCACCATTCATTTAGCCACCTTAACTAAGTGGTCCACCATAAACTGCCATTCATTTAGCCACCTTAACTAAGGCGTCCCCCATAAACCACCATTCATTTAGTCACCTTAACTAAGTCGTCCACCATAAACCACCATTCATTTAGCCACCTTAATTCAGTCGTCCCCCATAAACCACCATTCATTTAGCCACTATAACTAAGTGGTCCACCATAAACCACCATTCATTTAGTCACCTTAACTAAGTCGTCCACCATAAACCACCATTCATTTAGCCACCTTAACTAAGGCGTCCCCCATAAACCACCATTCATTTAGCCACCTTAACTAAGTGGTCCACCATAAACCACCATTCATTTAGCCACCTTAACTAAGGCGTCCCCCATAAACCACCATTCATTTAGCCACTATAACTAAGTGGTCCACCATAAACTGCCATTCATTTAGTCACCTTAACTAAGGCGTCCCCCATAAACCACCATTCATTTAGCCACCTTAACTAAGTGGTCCACCATAAACTGCCATTCATTTAGCCACATTAACTAAGGCGTCCCCCATAAACCACCATTCATTTAGCCACCTTAACTAAGTGGTCCACCATAAACCACCATTCATTTAGCCACCTTAACTAAGGCGTCCCCCCATAAACCACCATTCATTTAGCCACTATAACTAAGTGGTCCACCATTAACTGCCATTCATTTAGCCACCTTAACTAAGTCGTCCACCATAAACCACCATTCATTTAGCCACCTTAAATAAGTCGTCCACCATAAACCACCATTTATTTAGCCACATTTATGCAAGTTGTCCACCATAAATTGCCATTCATTTAGCCATCATTATGCAAGTCGTCCACCATAAACCACCATTTATTTAGTCACATTTAATTTGTCCACCATAAATTGCCATTCATGTTACTTTTGCTACCATAAACTGCCATTAATTACACTGTCACATCATCAAGCCTGGAGGCCTTGTACAGGTCTATCATAAAAACTGAAATATGTATTCAGTTTACATAATTTGTTGATAATGCTGATACAAGTAATATTATAAAAACAAATTGCTTACTCATAATCAGTTAACATAGCATGTTAAACTAATTTGTATAAGTCAAAACTAATTTGTATATGTCAGAGTAATGAGTTCTGATGTTACTAATCCTCGTGTTGTATTTGTGTGGTTCAATCTTTCATGAAGCATGACTGTTATCCTTTCAGATCGTCCAGTGTTGATATCGGGAACCTATCGGATCAGCTTAATTCGCAGCAGTTTTACACCATAGGTGAGAGAAGCAAACAACTCTTTGTAAAATTGCAGGAGTTAATTACTTCAGCCAGCATTTTAAATCACCTCTATTTTATGATCAGGGCCTATTGAAAGCTATTTCATCAGCTCATGACTACAGCCTTTTAAGTGGGTACTGGGTAGGTCATCCAGCTGACGTGGGGAACCAGTGGTTCTACAAAAGATGGTTGTCAGGCTCTTTCTTGATCCGTTATATCTGGACATTTTTTTTTTTAAATACTTCATATCGACAATCATTATAGCGATGTCCAGCTTTTTTGTCAAGGAAGACCCCAGAAAATGTCTGGGTAGAATCACTGGTGCACAGCAAGTCACTTGGAAGACTGTCCCACATTAAGTCCTATGCCCTGGACAGGACTTGAACCTAGGTTCTGTGGACATATCACAGTGACACAGTTATGGTCATGTTGGTCAAGTGGTCAGAGGAGAGCTGGTCATTGTACACATTGACCAAATTGACCATAACTGTGTCACTGTGATATGTCCAGAGAAAACATGATCACATACGTGTGACTGTCTCTGACAGTTAACCTATAATATCAAATGCATGTAACAATATTTTTCCTTGTTTTCTTGAAGCTTATGCATAATTTCTGCAAAAACTCATTTTATTTTATGTAAGGACGATTTAAAATGATTCCTGTAATGTCCACATTGCAAAAAATCATGCTAAATATTCACTTCTTCCAAATCTGTATATAAGCACGATGTGATCTGAAAATAGATCTCAACCTCACAATGGACTATCCGAATGGCGATATAACATGATTTCATATATAGGATGTCACATGGTTTTCAGAGTTTAAAAATATCTCTATGCTGCGTGGCTTGGATAGAAAAGTTTACATTGATGTGTGGGGATTTATGCTTTACTGTTCAGACAGATTATATGTACAGTTTAACAATAAAAAGTCATGTAAAACTCAAGCTTAGTATTGACTATGTAATGTGACATTGTTTCCCAACCTATTTATGATATTTCTCAAAACTTGTCATAAGTGTGGTAACCATGGTAATCACAGAGCCAAACTCATTTACAGTAGAATCTGTTTCAACAGCTGCTATTGGACTGATATTTCAGAACAAGCCATGACCATCCTTAACCAAGAGAAGGAACCTGTCACCAGTTACATACAGACAGACTCTCAGTCACAGGTAAAGACTAAACAGAGTCTTCTTATACACTCTTTAATATCATGGCTTATAACTGGCTTTAGCTTGTAGTCATTTTACCTTTGGTTGGCAAATAAATATGTATGTATATATAATCTTTATGTCAGCATTTTACTGACCTAAACAACAGTATTTCATTAAAGGTCAGTCTGTCTGCATTTCAGTTGAAATTTATCAATTTTGACTTCAATTGGATAACGATACTATTTTATAAAAACATCAGCACTGAGGGATTTGTTTTCTGTAAGCTAATTTTGATCACAGTTTTACAATGATGTCAAGTTGGTTTTGTGGAATATGAAATTGCAATTTTTAAATCAGTCTTTCATCATCTTCAATTATCAACTATATCTGCATGAAATCTTGGATGAGTTGGTTATTGGGTCACATGGAGTCAAAAAGTAGGTCACTAGGTCAAACATTAAACAGCTTGTGAACACACTAGAGGCCCCATTTATGGCCCAATCTTCACCAAACTTTATCAGAATGGTTGTTGGCATGAAATCTTGGATGAGTTCATTATTGGGTCGTGGGGCAAAAAGTAGGTCAATAGGTCAAATTTTAGAAATCACTTGTGAACACACTAGAGGCCGCATTTATGGCCAAATCTTTACCATACTTGATCAGAATGTTTGCCTGCATGAAATGGTGAGTTCGTAGCTAGGTCTTGTAGGGTCAAAAAGTATGCCACTAAGTCAATTCTTAGAACAATCATGTGAACACACCAGAGGCCACATTTATAGGCCAATCTTCACCAAACTTTAGATTGTCTGCATGAAATCTTGAATAAGTTGGTTTTTGGGTCACATGGGGTAACAAAATAGGTCACTAGATCATATTTGAGAAAAAGCATGTGAACACACTAGAAGCCACATTTATGTTTCAATCTTCACTAAACTTGGCCAGAATGTCTGCAAGTAATCTTGGATGTGTTTGTCATTGGGTCACGTGGGTTCAAAAAGTAGGTTGCTAGGTCAAATTTTTGAAAAACCTTGTAAACAAACTAGGGGCCACATTTATAGCCCAATCTTCAATCAAAAGGTTTGTCTGCATAAAATCTTGACTAAGTTTGTCATTGTGTCACATGGGGTCAAAAAGTATGTCACTAGGTCAAATCTCAGAAAACCCTTGTGAACACACTAGAGACCAACCTTATGGCTCAATCTTCACAAAACATGGCCAGAATGTTTGCCTGCAAGTAATCTTGGATGAGTTTGTAACAAGGTCATTAGGGGTCAAAAACTAGGTCACTAAGTCAAATTTTATAAAAAACCTTGTCAAGAATGCTTAGAGGCCACATTGATTGCCCAATCTTCACTAAACCTGGCCAGAATGTTTGCCAGTATGATATTTTAGATATGTTTTAAAGTGGGTCACATGGATTCAGTATGTCACTAGGTAAAATTCTAGAAAATATTATCAGCCCAATGGCCACACACAAATGGTGCAATCTTTACTAAAGATTACTAATGCAAATAACTCTTAATTAGTTGACGCCAGATGTGAGCCTACTAAAAGCCCATGTCTTCAGGTGAGCCATTAAGGGCCATCATGGCCCTCTTGTCTTTTTTATCAATAGTTGTCAACATAAGCAGTTCAGCCATGGCTCACCAATAGATTTTGCATAGGTTATCTTTTTTTATCAATTATTAATAAAGCTCAAAGCTTTTTTTGTCAAATTGTGACTCTAAATCCCTCGTCTGTTTCCCAGACAACCCTGGATGTCGGCGACAGTGACTCCCCTGAAATTCTCACTGCTATCCCATACAATCCACCAACCACATCCACTACTGTGGCAACAACAACCATGGTCTCCACGGAGACTGTCCAGTCAGGTGATCTGGATCCCCAGACTGGCATGTTTTATGTGGACAAAAACAACATGGGCAACATCACACACTTGGCCACAAAGATCACCCCATTGGCAGTCGTATCATCATCATCACTAACATCATCGTCATCATCACTAGCATCATCGTCATCATCAATGGTTCGGTCTCTTAGCAAGCAGGAGGTGGTGATGGTGCCACAGTCTAGAGACCAGAGTGACCTGTTGAGCAGCTCCCTGGCACAGGCACAGATTGACCTTGACCCGTACCAGTTCTTTGATGAAGGTCAAGGAGTCAGCAAGTCTCCAGAAGAAGTGCTGGAAGAGCAGACAAAGATAGGTAAGCATTTTTTCTTTTTATACTTTTTCATTTAAGAAACCCACAACTAATGCTATCGTGTAGTCATTGTATTTTTGTATCATTATAATTATGATAATGATGGCATAGACATTAACAGTCTTGTTTATGATTGCACATACACATACATAAACTTATCATTCCTTTTCAAAGTTAAAATGACCAAAAAACTTCTAAAAAATGCATTTCAGCTGAAGTAACCTTTTTTGTATTGTGTTTGCAGAAGATGTGCCTCCAGTGTCCAGTTTAGCCAGTGAACAGGTGCTCGTTCATAAGATGGTTATGTCCACACCAATTACCACGACAATTCCTGCCATCCGCATTCAGCCCAGTTCTTTTATACCACTGCAGGATATGGTCAAGGCAGGCCCAGGAAAGTCTTCCACCATCAATATTACGACAAAACAAGTAAGTTTTGAGCTTCAAAAATGTAGAATTAATATAGGATAAATGTTTAAGCTATTGTACTATTTTTTTGTTCAAAAGAATTTTTTTCTGTCAAATCAGAAGTCTTTATTTGAAACCTTGTCTCAGTTTTTATATATTTTCTATGCTCATCTTAGAAAAACTAATTTTTTTAGCTCACCTAAGCACAGTGTGCTCAAGGTGAGTTTTTCTGATACCCCTTTTATCCATAACATAACTAAATAGAAAAAGGGAATGTGAACTGCAGAGGGCAGATACTGCAAAAGAAATCGTAACAGATTAGTCATAAATACAACCAAACTTTGAGAAATCCTGGCAGATGATAACATTGGATGACCCATCTTTCATTCCATCCTATCTTTATCAACCTTGCATGGACCACTTAGAGGCTGTTTGGCCAATGTTATATGTCATTTGAAACATTTATTGGACATGGTAATGACATGACAGGATTCGACTTTATAGGTGTCTGTCGGTCCAAGACTGGTTATTTTGATGTCTGGATCTCATTGTTAGATCATTGGACCATTGGTTTCAGAGTTAAATAATTTAAAATTGTCCAATTTGTTAACTCTTATTTTTTATTTACCATATTAATGACAATCTTGAAATATTAATAGTGCATTGTCTCTGGTGTCTATTTTCTGTGTATTTGAAATTAGGCAGAGTGTCTGCATGCATGATGTCATACGTTAATTGCTGACTTTATTGTTTGAGTGTTCTGTGAACTTCTAAGGTTTGCATCACAATGCATATTTGACACAGAACTGAAGATAATTTTTAAAATGGTTTAAACATATCTAGAGTTCCAGTTCACATAAATATGTCAATGGAAATGTTTGAACTCTTTCAGCGTTTGCTTTGTTTGCTGTTTTCTGACATCGGATTCAAGAAGAAGTATTTTAGTGTTATGTAACCTCAATGTAATCATGTGCCTGTGATGTCATGTATGATATGTATGTTTGAACTTTTAGTTGTTTTTAGATGTTTGCTGTTTTCATACAATCAAAATAAATTTGATTGCGGCATCCAATATATGTCTTGTTCAGTGTTCTGCTGTGGCCGCGATCATGTGATATTGTTGCAGAAAAAAAATAGTTCGTGGGCGAAATTAAGAGACCGTTCACCCTTGTTCCTAGCTAATTTTGAACACACTATAAAGAAAAAAAATTTGATTGGCTGAATCGAAGAGCACACTTTTTTAATCCTGAAGAGATGTAAGCATGAAAAATGGCTTCTAATTTGCTGAAAAAAGAAAAAGAACTATCGGGAATTTTCATGTCCAACAGAGCAATGAAAACGAATTTAACAAAAATGAATCTGCCATTGTTTCGTCAATGTCAGCTAGCAAATCTGAGTCAGTTTTTTAGTGATAAAGGCAAAACAGTGGCAAAGATCACCAAGTTTTTTTAGTGATAAAGGCGAAACAGTTTCAAAGATCACCAAGTTTTTTAGTGATAAAGGCGAAACAGTGGCAAAGATCACCAAGTTTTTTAGTGATAAAGGCGAAACAGTGGCAAAGATTACCAAGTTTTTTAGTGATAAAGGCGAAACAGTGGCAAAGATCACCACCTCAAGGAAAAAATGTTCAGAAGTTTTAAGAATGTTAGTTACATTATCATTCATGGCTTCAGTGCAGAAAGGAAGAAACTTTCATGATATGATAGAATAGTAAGTGCTCAAGAGGCAGCCATTATTTTGGCTCTTAATTGTGCATTTTGGATTGCCCAAGAAGATAAGATTTGTCATTTTTTATCCAATATGTTGTTGTCCCCTTTGATTCGGGAAATGTCAACTATTTTTTAAGGTTGCCATGACAACTGTCCCCTTGTTTTTAAATTCTCAGCAGAACACTGTTTGATGCAAATAGGGCAGCTTAAGTTAAAATGAAAGGAAGTGCAGGTTTTGGAGCCAATTAAATCAGTGCAGTACAAGCCTTGAGTTTCATTATGGCACTGCTGCAACAACCAGTCATTTTGCTTAGTTACACACAATATCAAATAGGTAATTAAATACATACTTATTGGCATTTGTTTTTAAGGGTGTTAGAAGCATTCAAGTATAACTGTGGTAATTTTTAACACTGTCAATGCAAGTCACCACCAGTAATAAAAACCCAATAACAGTAGAAAAATCTTAGGTCTTTTGCTCATGGTTTATTGAACAATAAGGCACATGTTTGACAGTTTATTAGCTTGAATTAGGAAATTTTCTCAGTAGACTTTGGCAGTATTTTAAGAAAATTTATTTACACCTTTCTTCCAAATAACAAACCTTAAAACAATAAAACTATAATTACGTTAGCATGAATTATGATATAACATTAAAATGTTTGTTTTGTTTTTTGTTACATTGCACCGACACAATTATGGTCATATTGGCGACTCCCAGCTTAAATTATTGGCGGAGGAAGACCGCAGACTTACAGCTGGGTAGAAGCACCAGCACACCGCAGGTTAGCAGGAAAAACCTCCCGACATGAAAGTTCTCGCCCGACTGGGACTTGAACCCACACGGTGAAAGGCTTAAGAGTTTCAAGTCAGTGACTCTGACTGCTAAACCACTGGCGCCTCCCGCACGAAAATGACAAAGGTTGTTAAACATTTAGTAGATCAGAGCTTTTGTAAACCATTTGATGAGATCTTATTGTATATCTATAGCACAGACAAACAAGACATGCTGTTTTGCTGGCTATATGCCTTACGGTGGAAGGTGAGGGTAAGTAAAACCAATTGATGATGACAGGCTGTGTAGACTATTTTTTTCTATTTTGTATGTTCCAGTCAATACCTGTGGTATCAGTTAGCCAGAGGGTGCCTGTGGTGACGCCCGTGTCCAGCATCCATGTGACCGTGGAACCCAGTGGCCTTGATACGTCCCACATGAAGATGGAGGACTTCAGCAGCCAGCAGTTCACTGATAAGGCAGAGTTTGTCGGCATAGACCACATGGAGGAGATTGGAACCGCGGAAAGTCCGTCATCAGCAGGTGTGCATCAATACTTACAGTACACTGGGGTAGTCTCTGGTTAATAACAGACTAATAACAAGTCTTGGCTTCATGATATTGAATTACTAACAAATTACTCACTTAACAATTTGATAAGGGGGTAGCAACTTTTGTCCAGAATTTTGACACTTGTCCTGAATTGTGAACTGATTGAGATAGAAAACATCCCACAATGCCTCAGTGCTTCTTAAAGCTATAACCCACCAAAAATTGCTTTGCTAAGCATCTGGCACATAGTTGGTTACTTTCGTCCCATCCAGCTTGACATTCCAGTGATGGGGTGAACTCTTAGGAAATTTGACATTTTACCTGTAAAGTCTTCATTACTGATTCAACTTGCAGTGGAATTAAGAAAGCCCATGGCATTTTATATTTGCATCTTTATCTTGGCTGCCTGATACAATTTCTTACCCAATTTCTTACCCATTTTCCATTTTTCTGCATATTGGCTATCAGTTTGAAACGTTTTAAAGAAAAATTAGTATACACATTTTACTTAAGTTAGATCTTCATTGATTTATGCTGAAAAAAAACAAAGTATAAACAAATATCCTGATGGCTCAGTAGGTAATGTGTTAAGCTGTGCTGATGATGAGTACATGGCCAGTTAACAACAAAATTACAAAAAAAACACACTAACAAATACAATTTTGGAGCATTGTGTTATCAAATCAATGACATTTCATCATCCTTGTTTGCTATTGATATCACTGTAATAATACAAACTCCCGTTTGTTTTCAGCAGGTTCTTCGAGCCTGTCAGACTCTCAGGGGGAAGGGTCCATTGGACTGGATCAGCAACTGAAGAGGAAGCGTAAACTGTTGTCTAGTGACCTGGAGGGTCAAGGGTCCCCTCCAGCAGGAGCAGGGGGTTGGGTCAGGGCAGCTCTCGGGTAGGTAGCCTGTAGTGTTGTGTTGTGAAGTGTCATGTGGTGCTGTGTAGTTTTGTGTCATGTTCTGAAGTGTGCTATGTAGACTGGCGTGGTCCCTTGTTATCTAGTCTGGTGTGTGGTTTTGTGTTGTTTTGTGTCATGAAGTGTGCTATATAGATTTGTGTAGTGTTCTGTGGTGTTCTGTTGTAAAGTGTCCTATGTTGTTTTATGTTATGTATGTCATGTAGTGCCAGAGGCTGGCATGTAGTGTTCATGTGGTTTGCTCAGAACCGACGATCACTTGGACCGGATACCTTTACGCACACCTTTAAATTCAAATTTAAATTTCAAAGAGCATTTTCTTCAAAATGGTTTGCAGAGTGTGGAAAAAGCGATGTGATTTGATTGATTTGGGTGTAAAAAATGGTTTAAATAGAGTTGGAGAAGTGTAAGGACAGTTGCTCGGGCAGTTCATTAGAAAGTTGTTTTCTGCGGAAAAAGCCTACTGCACTCTATTTATTATTTAGTATTTAGTAGAGAACATTGTGAAATTACTGAGTGAAACAGTTTGAGACCCAGTATTACAGTGAACTACCATGTTGTTAAGGTGAGTGTGATTTTAATGGAAAAAAAGTTATGAAATATGAACATTCTTAAGCTGGTAGTTTTGTTCAGTATGAATAAATAGTAAGCCAAAGTAAGGAAAAGCTCTCTGGAGGTGGGTTTAAGGCACCATGGGAATGGCTGTTTTAATTTTTCAGCTGGGGGGCTTCGAACCCCAAGACACCCCCCCCCCCCCCCCCCATCCAGGGGGGGAGGCAACACACACACCCCATCAATTTTCAGATCTCTTGCTTCTGGTGCCAGTCTCATGCCTGTGTTGTGTCATATAGTGTCGGGATGTTGTGTAGTGTCAGTGGATATCACAGTATTTTGTAGAGTGAGGGGGTTTCATGTAGTGTTGTATAGTGTCATTAGTGTTGTGTAGTGTCATTAGTGTTGTGTAGTGTCATTAGTGTTGTATAGTGTCATTAGTGTTGTGTAGTGTCATTAGTGTTGTGTAGTGTCATTAGTGTTGTATAGTGTCATTAGTGTTGTATAGTGTCATTAGTGTTGTGTAGTGTCATTAGTGTTGTGTAGTGTCATTAGTGTTGTGTAGTGTCATTAGTGTTGTATAGTGTCATTAGTGTTGTGTAGTGTCATTAGTGTTGTATAGTGTCATTAGTGTTGTATAGTGTCATTAGTGTTGTGTAGTGTCATTAGTGTTGTATAGTGTCATTAGTGTCTTGTATCAGGTGGTGTTTTGCACCGTTGGTGGATATCATGTTTTGTGAGGGGCTGTCATATTGTGTCAGTTTTAAGATTATCACTTAGTATTTTTTTAATTTTACAGAAACAATAATTGACAAATTATTCTGCACTAGACGATATTAGTCTTAAAATGCAGCATTTGTGATTTTTTTTATCATACAGCCATCTGTAGATCTGTACTACTTTATTGAGTCTAGTCAGAATTTGTTTTTGCTATTAGTCACACATTGGATAGAATTTTTAAAAAATCATTTTTCTGTCTTTATTTTCCAAACTGACTAATTGTGTAGACAGGCTAAAAAACTAAAAGGTTTTAAATTATCAACATCTTTGATGTCTTTCATTGTTAAAGGTCACTCAGTTGAGAAAGATAACAATTTATAATTTTTTTGCTCCCCTAGAGTGAACAATTAGTTCTTGTTCTGTTAGTCACTCTGCCATCTGGCTGACATCTGTACCTTCTGTTAGTCACTCTGCCATCTGGCTGACATCTGTACCTTCTGTTAGTCACTCTGCTATCTGGCTGACATCTGTACCTTCTGTTAGTCACTCTGCCATCTGGCTGACATCTGTACCTTCTGTTAGTCACTCTGCCATCTGGCTGACATCTGTACCTTCTGTTAGTCACTCTGACATCTGGCTGACATCTGTACCTTCTGTTAGTCACTCTGCTATCTGGCTAACATCTGTACCTTCTGTTAGTCACTCTGCCATCTGGCTGACATCTGTACCTTCTGTTAGTCACTCTGCCATCTGGCTGACATCTGTACCTTCTGTTAGTCACTCTGCCATCTGGCTAACATCTGTACCTTCTGTTAGTCACTCTGCCATCTGGCTGATATCTGTACCTTCTGTTAGTCACTCTGCCATCTGGCTAACATCTGTACCTTCTGTTAGTCACTCTGCCATCTGGCTGACATCTGTACCTTCTGTTAGTCACTCTGCTATCTGGCTGACATCTGTACCTTCTGTTAGTCACTCTGCCATCTGGCTGACATCTGTACCTTCTGTTAGTCACTCTGCCATCTGGCTGACATCTGTACCTTCTGTTAGTCACTCTGCCATCTGGCTAACATCTGTACCTTCTGTTAGTCACTCTGCCATCTGGCTGACAGCTGTACCTTCTGTTATTCACTCTGCCATCTGGCTGACATCTGTACCTTCTGTTAGTCACTCTGACATCTGGCTGACATCTGTACCTTTTGTTAGTCACTCTGCTATCTGGCTAACATCTGTACCTTCTGTTAGTCACTCTGCCATCTGGCTGACATCTGTACCTTCTGTTAGTCACTCTGCCATCTGGCTAACATCTGTACCTTCTGTTAGTCACTCTGCCATCTGGCTGACATCTGTACCTTCTGTTAGTCACTCTGCCATCTGGCTGACATCTGTACCTTCTGTTAGTCACTCTGCCATCTGGCTAACATCTGTACCTTCTGTTAGTCACTCTGCCATCTGGCTGACATCTGTACCTTCTGTTAGTCACTCTGCCATCTGGCTGACATGTGTACCTTCTGTTAGTCACTCTGCCATCTGGCTGACATCTGTACCTTCTGTTAGTCACTCTGCCATCTGGCTGACATCTGTACCTTCTGTTAGTCACTCTGCCATCTGGCTGACATCTGTACCTTCTGTTAGTCACTCTGCCATCTGGCTAACATCTGTACCTTCTGTTAGTCACTCTGTCATCTGGCTGACATCTGTACCTTCTGTTAGTCACTCTGCCATCTGGCTGACATCTGTACCTTCTGTTAGTCACTCTGCCATCTGGCTGACATCTGTACCTTCCTTAATGCAGTAGAAGTGCCGTGCACAAAAACTACCAATGTAAACTTTTCAAGTTGTCTTTTAAATCTATTTTTGGTTATTTGTATGTCAGTCTGTCAGTCTTGCTTGTCTTTAAAGTAGCTTGATAATTACTGCATGGATATTTAGTTATGATTAGTAGTTCTTTGCTCAAGGATTCTACTTTAATATGTCTATAATTTTGATTATTAAGTATAGCTTATTTTTCTTGACTAGATAATGTATGGAAAACTAATTAATAGATTCACTTAAAACTTGGTATGTACATGTTTGATGATGAGCATAACAATTATAACTGTACCTCCCTTATGGCAATCTATGTGACTCATGTCAGGAGAACTACTTGGTTTGTGCATTGCACAAGAACCATCACACAACTGGAAGTCAGTTAATTTGTATACAGTATCTTAATTAGGCATTTAATATTCAGTTAATTTAATTTATATTTGTGGGCTAGCTAATATTTCTGTTTACAAATTGCTTTGGGGAGTCTAATCCAGTTCTATTGGTTTCTTGTCTTATTTTACTTTCAAGCTCATGGAGCAAAATGTGCACAATGTGGTCATTTCTGATTCCCCTTTGATCATTGACCTGCATTAACAGTTTGCTTGTCAACACTCTAATACTATTAAGTATGCAAAAATTACTGTCCTAGTCATCATTTCAACTACAGCAAAAATCCACATTGGTCACAGACAAGACATACAATGGGAATGTTTATGATTACATGGAGCATTGTATGATTCCTATATTTTATTTCCTTTCAAAGATTTGTTTTATTTTGACAAATTTTATACAAAAAACATATTCTGAATTCAAATTGGAAAAGAAAAAAATGGTGATTATGTGCTTGTTTTTATGTTATAACTATTATCCAGACAGTAGTGACTGACTTTTTCTGCATGTTTGTCAAGCACTTTTCCAAGTTATTTAAATACGCAATAAACTTATGACTAACAGTATCTTCTCAATAAATGTCTCTTTTAATGTGTTGCATACAGTCTATTTAACAATAAAACATGATTGGATATCATAAACATTGTATAATAAAAAATAATATATTCAATTTCCAATTAAGTATTATAATTTTAACACAGTTTATCATGCACATAAAATCAGTTATTTTCCCCAAGTTTGACACATTTTTAATTTTTAAGAAAACTTAAAATATTATTTTATATCCTCATCAGGATCAGGAGAAGTGTTTTGATATTATCATTTGGAAATAAGTTATAGCATCAGACAAACCAACCAAACATATTACTTAATTGGTATGACTCACACTCTCCCACAATTTGTAAGTAATTGTTTACAAACAGTTTAAGACTGATTTTTAGCTCACCTGAGCACAACGTGCTCAACGGGAGCTTTTGTGATACAGCGGTGTCCGGCATCAACATTTTAGCTTGTGAACACGCTAGAGGCCACAGTTTTAATCCAATCTTCATCAAACTTGGTCAGAATGTTTGTCTGCATAAAATCTTGGATTAGTTCATTATTAGGTCATCTGAGGTCAAAAAGTAGGTCACTAGGTCAAATTTTAGGAAAAACTTGTAAACACACTAGAGACAAGATTTATAGCCCAATCTTCACCAAACTTGGTCAGAATGTTTGTCTGCATGAAATCTTGGATGAGTTCGTAACTGGGTCACATGGGGTCAAAAAGTAAGTCACTAGGTCAAATCTTAGAAAAAGCTTGTGAACACACTAGAGGCCACATTTATAGGCCAATCTTCATTAAACTTGGTCAGAATGTTTGTCAGCATGAAATCTTGGATGAGTTCATTATTGGATGACCTGGGGTCAAAAAGTAGTCACTAGGTCAAATCTTAGCAAAAGCTTGTGAGCACACTAGAGGCCCCATTTATTGCCCAATCTTCACTAAACTTGATCAGAATGTTTGCCTTCATAAAATCTTGGATGAGTTCATAACTGGGTCATGTGGGGTTAATAAGTGGGTCACTAGGTCACATTTTAGAAAAACCTTGTGAAAACTCTTAGAGGCCACATTGATGACCCAATCTTCACCAAACTTGGCAAGAATGTTTGACTGTATGAAATTTTAGATATGTTTTGAAGTAGGTCATGTGGATTCAGTAGGTTACTTGGTAAAATTCTAGAAAATCAATTCAGTGGCCTCACTAATGGTCCAATCTTCACCAAAGATTTCTGAAGTAAATAACTCTTAATTACTTGATGCCAGATTTGAGCCTACTAAAACCATGTGTCATCAGGTAAGCGATTAAGGGCAATCATAGCCGTCTTGTCTTAATTTTGTCTGCCTACTGTGCTTTAGGAAAAAATCAGCAAGTTCTTGATAGCCGGAAGATTAATTTCATAGTTTCCCAAAATGTTCTATAAGTATTTTGGCTGATACTCAAAGTATAAATACTTCCACCACATGGTTTTGATTTGTTTAGACTTTGAATAAATCAGGTAACAAATTTGTAATCAAATTGAGCACAAATCACACTGTTCATTCAAGTTCAAATTTAAAATTAAAAATTACACGTTTCCTTCTTAATCTGGTCGAGTGTTGCAGAAGCAATTGTCAAAGTGAACAAGTAGGAAGAAAAAAGTTGACAATGGGTGCATATACCCGGATTCGAACCCAAGGTTTTAAGCACTCATATTTTAAGGCTCAGTGCGCCAAAGCAAATTGCTGCAGTCGTCTTTAATCCAAGACATGTGTCTTCATTGTGGGATCTTAGGTGTTATACTATGACTCATAGAACTAAATCATAGCAAGCAGTTTGGTTTATCCACACATAATTATATGGCAAACCTTCACCTGCTATTACTGGACCTAGTAGCGCAATCATAAGAGCAACGGCTCCGGGTACTGGATACCCTGGGTTCAATCTTGGGCCAAGCCATATAAAAATGATAGTGCACAAGCAAACCAAACAAAAAACTATCTCCATGACTGGTTGGCCAAGTGTCTAGGTGTGGTATCATGCCAGGTGGTCAGAGTGTGCTTTACACAATGAAGGCAGCACTTTATCTGATCAAGGAGATTTTATCCCCAGATCGCTGAAATACTGTTTTTTTGGAGGATAATGAAACAAAGACATCCACCTGCTAAGACATATCAACAGGTGTGGGATAGCTACATCTGTGATTAATTTACAACAAATGGGGTGGGGAGGGGGGTGGTTTCACTGAATTATTGGCTATGTGAAAGAAGTTCTAATAGTTTACTGTCAATGAAGGATCTGGGCAAGTGATCTTACACTGTTATGTTTCTAAAAATTTGTCAAATAGATCAGCTAAATTGATCAATTTTGGTGTTTATTATGTGAATGTTTTCTGGTTGCAGGGTGCTCAACAAGGTATCAAGGTACCGCGGTGCCAACAGGGACAAGAATGAACTGAATGCCGCAACATGGTTTACTCAGCCTGGTGAGTTGGTAGAAGAAAAACAAACATGTTGTTATAAAGACTTTGATGAGCATGTGTTTGGTGCAAGTCCAACAGAAAACAGCATTTCACGTATTTCATTTTAAGCTGGTGATGTCTTGGTAGATCCACTGGTGCACCACAGGTTAGTTGGAAGACTTCCCATATTGTCTTTCACCCTGAATTCGATTCAAACCCTGACTCGTAATACTTCCGCTTCTCATCGCGTGGGTATGAGTCCCAGTCGGGGTGACAACTTTCATGTGGGGAGGTTTTCCTGCTAACCTGTGGTGCGCCAGTGTTTCTACACAGGTATATGTCTGGGGTCTTCCTCCACCAGTAATTAGCTGGACGTTGTCAATATGACCATAACTTTGACGGTGCAATGTAACAAAAACATAACCATGCATTCAGCAGAGTTATAATTCAGCAACTCTACTACTATACCATAGGTACCCAAATAATGATGATGAAAATAATGCCATTCTTGGCTATGTAAATCTGCTGCTGATAATGGTTTTGATGCTGCTCATGATTTTGTTAATTATGTTGATGGTGATGTTTATAATGATGATGACGATGATATATTGATGATGATGTGGATAATAATTCACAACTTTATTTACAGTTGACCCAGCCGATGCTCCGGATTACTATACCATTGTAGAAAATCCAATGGATTTTGGCACGATTAAGAAAAAATTGGAGGTATGTCATACATATTTCGAAACTATTTTAATATACTCTTACATAGAATCGTGTTAGTGATCAAGCTCTTAGTGCTTGCAGTCTTGCATGGAAGGGCAAAGTGTTGATACATCATTTATGGGAAAATGAGCTTTAGCCATAACAAAGATGTTTGTGATTGTTTTTTTAGCTAAATAGTTTCGAGAAATACTTTCAGATATTGAAAAATATTAATTACATATTAAAGTGAAACATGCAATCTTTGACATAATGTTGAACTTTATATAACTCTTGATACATTGTTTTATTGGATGTTTATGTTTTATTTCTAGTTTGCTTTTGAGATTAAAAATTTTATGTCAGAAGTTTTATTTTTTGAATATTTGCCCAAGATTTTTTTTTTTGAATGCTGAATCCACCCAGAACTTATTATTCTTGAAAATTTAACTCCTAGTACCCTCTCACTGCGTGAGTTTTAGTCCTCTTTGGACTGACGAACTTAATGTGGGAAGATCTTCCAGCTGACCAGTGGTGTGCCCGTGGTTCTGCCTAGACATTTGTCTGTCCTTTTTTTCCTCCTAAATAGCTGGACTTTGCTATAATGATCATAATTGGTAGCTGCAATGCATTTACAAAACAAAAACATCTTGAAAATAAATAGAACAACAAAAAAGACAATTATTAAAACATTTTTTGTAGTAGCTTATATCAGCCAAAGTTCAGAAAGGCCGCTGTTCCTGTAGAACTTTGTCTCCAATGTTAGTATTTCAATAATTACTAGTCTGATTTACTGCTCTTAAGGGTCATTAGTATTTTTGTGTCCAATGAAGATGTTCTGTAGAAGGAAAGGTTCATTTTGTTTTTCTTTCATGTCAATTTGTGTACCACTGCAGATGGTCTATTGGAACTTTGTGTACAGTTAAGATTGTCTTGTCTGTAAAGACACCTGCCACTTGACACAGACATCTTTCTGCAGAAGAGATACTGTTTTCCCCATTAACAATATATGATATATCCTTTGGCTCTTGTTACCTTTGTCTGACAATATGTTTAGTGATATTTTAGGAACATCTTCTCGAAAGTTTGATAAATTTGGTCTATCTTGCATCAATGAAAACATGGTTTCATATGTCAACAATCAAAGCAATATGCTGATGTAAAATTATAAAAATAAATATATCAATAATTAATGAGACGATTTATTTTTGTACCACTTATTAAAGAAAGCTGGATAACATGTATGTTTCTTAATTGATTTAACCCCCATTCTTAGCTTGGTTTGCTTACTAACGACATCTTCTTATCATGTTACTGTGCATATTGTTGTAAACTCGGCAAGTAGTGCAAATAGTGGTCATAAATACTCCCATACTGTACTGACTTTTTGATGTAAAAAAAAAACAACCTTATGTATAAGTATGGAGTAGTCTAGTGAAGTGAAGTGAAATAAAAAAAATGCAAGAAAAATAAATAAGGATCAGGTGGAATTTACCCCTTATTTTTCCTGAAAACATGGCATTTAAAATCATAATTAAACTTTAAGATCCAAAGTACAAATTAATCAGTCTATACAAGAAGCAAAGAAAATGTATTTTTGCACAAATGTCAGAAACAGATGAATATTTTGGTGTACAACCCCTAGTGACACCAGCCGCAATAGGTCAAGTGGTAGAGTGTCGGCTTGCTGATCGGGCGGTCACGGGTTCAAACCCCGGACAGGTCAAACCAAAGACTTTAAAGTTGGTAGTAGTGGCTTCCCTCCTAATGCTAGGGGCTAATGGGACAGCATAATGTCTGACTCTTCGGTGTCAGTATAATGGACCGGCCGGGTTCAGTCCCTGGGACTATAATGATAGAAATGTCGCTGCACAGTATCGGCAAAAATGCCGGCAAATCCTACGACCCTTGACAGATTTTTTTTTATTTTGTTATTTTTTGTTAATGTAACATTGCACTGACAGAATTAAGCTCATATTGGCGGTGTCCAGCATATAATTATTGGAGAAAAACTCAGATGTCTGGGTAGACCCACAGGTGCTTTGCAGGTCACCTGAAAGACCTCACATGAAAGTGTTCAATCCACCAAGGATTTGACCACACATGGCAAAGGGCTGAGGAGTATCCAAATCTTTGACTCTAATAGCCTGGCCATGGGTGCCCCTTGCATAAAAAACATTTTACTTAATGAGGTAAGGTGTGAAATTTAGATTTTTTGATAGGAATTAGTGGTACATCATGAAGGTTGGTATTCACAAGCCATTCTTAAATAAGAATTGCTTGAGTCATGGATTTAAGAAGACAATGTCTCCAAATAATTTGTACATTAAAATATTGTACTATGCTTCAAAGGTGGTATCCATCAGTTTGTCTATACCAGATACGTACAAAAATATCAAAGCACTGCTTTGGGGAATTTGGGCATAATGTTTGTATAAACCCATAATTAAGTCTTACTAAATGCGATTTTGAGCACTGAATTGTTAGAACCAGTCACAAAAAAAGTCACTCTGGATGTGTAGTCTTTCACACAATATTTGCCCGATAGTGGTGTCTGCTAAAAATAGATATTGACATCAGAGTGGATTACTTGGATGGCTATATAACATGATCTCAAAAGTATATGGTCAAGTGGTTTAAAAATCCCTATCTCTGCAGCCTGGCTCAGAGATGAAATGCCTATTTGTAATGATGATTGGCAATGTTTGCTTGACTGTTCACACAGATCTAGGACATCAGTGAACAGCGTTTTGAAGGACATTTTCATGTAACATTTATTTAATTGGTTATTTGAGAAAAGAAATTTAGGTTCAAACTGTCAGATACCTCCTTTTTACATAGCTAGCTGCTTTGGGGTGAAGATTGCTTCAGAATAACTATTTCTTGGTTTTTCTACAATAAAAATGATTATTTGTGTTTAAATCATAACTAGCTTCATAATGGTCTGTAAATATGTACACCTTGTTGAGAAAGACTTTAAAGGTTTAACGGTTCACATGTACTGTCCTCTGTGTCTTATCTGTATATTTGTCCCAATGCTTGTATCTAGTAGAAGGAACTAAGGGATAAGGATATTATCTTTGTGACTTCATCAGTGTGTTGCCCTGTTTCAGTTGGGGAAGTATCTAGAGTTTGAAGATTTCCACAGTGACATGATGTTGGTGCGTGACAATTGCTACCTGTACAACCCAGAACAGAGCCTGGTGCGACAGGATTGTGAGGAGGTCTTCACATTCTACTGCCAGGAACATGAGAAACTGCTTGACAAATGGCATAAGGTTTGTTTGTTTGGTCTATCGTCCCACCATCCGGCCTTAGAGCTGCCTTTACTGTGAATATCATGCATGGTACCCACATCCAGTCAAACTATTGGTTGGGCCAAAGGGTCAGGAAAGACCCTTACATTTGCTTAATCGAAAGCAAGAGAGCTATGCATTTGAAAAAAAAAAAAAAAAATAAGCAAAATCAAAAATGGAAAAAACAAGTACTAACAACATTTTGACTTACAAAATGGATTGTTTTGTTTTCACCTAAGTATATTACAACAGAGCTGAAAATAGAAAGAAAAAAATTAGCATCTGGTAGTGTACCTTTACATGTATTACACAATAATTTACAGGACCCCAATGTTGGCCAAAAGACCAACTGAAAAGAGGAAACTTCAAGTCTAATGGGGGACTTGATATATGACTGTAGAGCCCTTTTTGTAATTAAGCAACCTCTATTGGGTCTGGCTATTACCAGCATAATGAAGACAGTCTTCATTTCTTTTACTTTGTACCAGTTGGAATGAGCATTAGTTATAACTGTTGGAATGAGCATTAGTTACAACAGTTAGAATGGGCATAAGTCATGACTATAAGAATGGGCATAAGATTAAACAGTAGCAGACGTGAGTATTTTCTTCAAAGTGAGGGGGGATAACATTTCTAATACAATGTCAATGTAAAATCCCTAAGTTGACTCATGTTTTATGACTTGTTTTTTAATTGCAGACCCACATAGCCTCGCCAATCTCCAAGAAGCCCAGACTAGACAGGAGTCCAATCTGATACTGAAGTTCATACAAAGGTTCCTATGATGTGCCAGCGCTGCGTGTTTGTGGTGTTTCTAGTCATAGACACTGCATAGGTTCTCCCTTTGGTGAAGAACAGGCTCCTTTGAGGAATATTCCTTTCATGTATGACTGATGAGGTCATAAAAACATTCGCCGTCACCTTCCTTAAAAGGACAATAGACTGTGCTGTGGTCACGGAGACATTCACAGTCAACAAGGTCACGACAATTTCCTTCCCTAAATGGATGCCAGACTGTGCTGTGGTCATTAGACATATTCACAGAAGGAGCCTAAGCAGAGTGAATATTAAATTAACACAGATGTTAGGTGAGGAAGTTAACAATGGCTGCTTTCTATTGGAGGAATATTTAATCCTGTTCTTCGTTCGAGGAAGTGACATCAGGTGCATGTTTTTGTTTTGAAAGGTGAGTTCTGATAAGAATTTCTGAATTAAGTTCTTTGAGTGCTTCGTAATGGCTCAAGTTTCAAGGAGGGTTATTCAGTACAGTATATGAACCTACAATCCAGTATGCCATCTTAAAATCATGGTGTAACCAATGTCATAATGGGTCATTAGAATCTCCTTATTAATTACTCCTCAGTATCTCTGTAAGGGGGTGCTAGTATGTCAGAGCTGAAAAAAAAGGATCTCCACACTGTGCATGGATATTGTTTACTTAGAAATTCATCAGAAGTTTCTCCATGAAAAGTTGTTTAATGAGGACCTTAATACAGCTATTGTATTGAAGCTTCTAAACACAAAACAACTTTTTTACTTTGATCAAACAAATGTAATGTCTTGGTACTGTGACTGTCTGTAACTTTGTCTCGGTAGCAAGTTTGTCTAGGAGTTCAACTTTGTTTTGGAGTCAACCTTGGAGTGATGGCCTAACAGACTTGTAACACTGTATTTACAAAGTTCGAGATCAAGGAAACAAAGACTGTTCAGCAGGGTTGTCATTAGGAGGCGGCTGGTGGCCGATTTGACCTTCTCGAATGAAAAACAGGCCACCTCAAATTTGAAAAAGAAAATCAGTCAAGAGCATGCCTCAGGAACCCCCCCTAGCAGCGCTTCTCGCCTTCGGTGCTCGCCTAGCCTAGCCTCCTCAAAAGTTAATTGAGCCTGCTCAGAATATTTCTAGTGACAACCCTGTGTTCATTGAACATCTGGATTATAGCATCAGATTTGTAGCACTTTCAATGAATTTGTGCATAAATCTCCTTTTTTGTATATGAAATTGTTACTGCAGGTGTTCCCATAGTTAAATGGCATGTTTTGGATATATTAGAGTATATATTTTTATACTTCACTTTTACCATGTTACTTTCCACATAGATTCATGCATCATATTTATCCTGCAACATATTTATCTATATTTTTTAGCCTGAATTTTAACTCTATGTAAAAAAGGCCAAAAGTGACATGGTTTTTAACTGTTGATTTCTTGGTTGCAGTTTTTTGGTTTTTTTTAGTTAAATACAAATTTCCCACCTTGTTAATGAAGTTGTACATTTTGTAAAGAACAAGAGACATAGAAAGGCTATATGAAGTTCACATTATTTTTAATAGAATATTGCATTATTTTGAATTGAGTTATCAACTTAGACAAGTTGCATTTTGACTTTACATACATATCCACATACATAAATCATTTTTCCGTAGCTGGTTAAGTATAAATCTCATATAATGTAAGATTGATTTGTTTTTCACAATGACTAAGAAAGTAAAGCAACCTTTGAGCAGGTATGATCTTATTGATATTTTGTCCACATACTTGTCCACACAGTGCTGGTTATATTTCTACATATTTATTTATTTTTTTGCCAACACATGAGTTACTGTGTTTTAAGTTCATAAAACAATTTGTGCAATATTATCTTTGTACATTTGTATATACAAATCCATCACAGTTTCCAACATCCCCATCGAACAAACCATAAAAAAGTGTGTGTATATTGATTAAAATGTTGCTCTGTGGCATGCAGTCCTGAGAATATGTACCATTGTTTCTTTTTATTGTTTCCTAGGTAAGTAGAGACTCTTCTATGCCAAATACAGGTTTGTGTATATAATGTGAAGCAAAGCAACAAGTATAGTTTTCATGCACTGTAACTGAAGCCAGAAGCTATATATAAAAAACTATTTAAAAATACCTTTTTTAAAAACACATTTTCTGTTTTTGTGTTAGTGTAATTTTTGCATTTTGTGTTGAAAGTGTACATTAACAATAAACTGTTAAACTTCATTCACATACAGATGCGTGTCTCTAGGGGTACATATTCTTACTATTGCTGCATATACAAGAAATGTGACTTAATATATAAGCAATAAACTATTGTAGCATCAATCGATTGTTTGGTTTTGACCCTGCTCCCATAGACACCATCAGATAGTCATCTCCCCTAGTCCCCACTGTTGACACTCCCACTTCTCAACTGTTGACATGCCCACTCCTTGACTGTCAACCCACCACTCCCCAACTAAAGGCACTCCCTGACTGCCGACACACACTTCCAGATAGATAAAAATGTTGGCAAACCCACACCCAGATTGTTGACACTCCCTAACTGTTGACACACTCCCAGATGGTTGAAACTCCCATTCCAAGACTCTTTACACACCCGAACCCAGACAGTTTACAACCACACTCCCATACTATTGACACACCCACTAGTGGACTATTGACACTCCCATCGTGGGGACTCACCTTTTCCCAGACTATCAACACCACACTTTCAGGCTCCTGCTATTCCCACATATTCACTCCCAGACTGTTGACAAACCTACTACCATACTCTTTTACATTCCTGCTTCCAAAACTTTGACACACTCCCAGACTGTTGTTGACACCACCCACTTCCAGCCAGTTGACACAACCGCTCCTAGACATTTGACACACCCACTCCCATACTGTTGACACACCTACTTCTAAACTGTTGAGACAGCTATATTCATGCTGTTGACACCCTTTCACGGACTGTAAAGTGCAATCTCACCACAAAAAGCGTTCGTTAAGTTGATTCCGGCTTGTATTTTTCTTTCAAATTGGCATTGTTTTGAAATTGTAAGTTCAGCACTTATTATGTTCACTTATTTTCTTCATTGTCAGAATCAGAGAAGACTGGAGTGAAAATGTAACTGTAAGATCTTGTCTGGTCGCTTTAACACCAACGCAGAGTGGTTGGCGAGTAATAGATGATTGGCCTACAAATCTTTAAAACAAAAACAACTGGGCCTGTGATGAGAACGTTTTGTATTTGAATTCAGTGTTCAAACTAGGTCGCGTTTAACGGACATGCTCACACGAAACTGTAGTTAATCAGATATCTAATTGTAATATAATACTGCTTTTAATGTCTTGGTGTAATTAAATATGAAGAAATTACCACGTCCGCGGTCTCATTTCTGTCAGGTGCTTTACAAGACGCGGGCACATCAATAATCTCCACGTGCGGTTTAATTTGCAATCAGGACACGGATTCCATGGTTCTGTCAAATGTCCATTACAATTGATAACCAATTACAAGGAAAGATTCAGACATTCCTCTGAAAGTAATGATATTTTTGCTCCCATTGCACTCTTCATAAAACATCCAAAGGTGCCTTAAAAAACGAACCAGACAGTAGATGGAGAATTAATAGGAACGCGAAATATAATGTATATGATTCACGGCGCTAGCAATTATGTTATTGTACTAAGGCTATGATTTGTCTTGGCTCAAATAAAACAACACATCCTCAACCCTTCACCACGTGGGTTCGAGCCCCGGTCGGGGCGAGAACTTTCACATGGGTAGGTTTTCCAGTTAACTTGTGGTGCGCCGGTGGTTCTACCCAGATGTAAGCCTGTCGTCTTCCTCCACCAATAATTAGCTGGACGTCGCCAATATGACCATAACTGTATCGGTGCGATGTAACAAAACAATAAACGATGGTCACGGTAACTTATTGGCGCACCCAGTCTTCATCTTGACACTGTTGTTGGGTCGTTATTTTCTACTCGTTATTTGTCAATTACCAGTTTTAATTCTTAGTTATATTTAGGCAACATTAAAATGACACTCAGCGAATATTTGATGTAATATATATATATTAATTTATTTATTTATTGGGTTTATTCTCATCCCACCAACAGTATTTCAGTTATCTGGAGACTGTATCCACTTGAAGCAGATATAGTGCTGCCTTCATTGTGTATAGCATGCCGTGAACATCTGGCATGATACCCCACCCAGTCACATTATCCTGACACCGGGCCAACCAGTCGTGGAACTACCCTTATATTTGCTTGAGCGTTAGCAAGGGAGCTATACCACTACCATTTTTAACGACTTAAGTATGTCGCGGCCCCGGATCGAACCCGGGGCCTATATATATATATATCTCAAATAAAATCTTAAATAAATCTTAAAATTGCTTTCGCTTTTAGGCAGAAATATTAACGATGAAACAAACATTTCACGGCGTGTCACATCTTGATGGCACTATTATTATTGTATTATTATATTATTGTCACGAACATATGTGCCCACCGGCCGCAATGGCTCAATTGGTAGAGCGTCGGCTTGCGGATCGGGAGGTCGCGGATTCTAACCGGCCGGGTCAAACCAAAGACTTTAAAGTTGGTAGTAGTGGCTTCCCTCCTAAAGCTCGGGGCTAAGGGGACAGAATTACACCTGACTCGTCGGTGTCAGTATAATGGACCGGCCGGGTTCAGTCCCTGGGCACCTCATAAAAAATGATAGGAATGTCGCTGCACAGTATCGGCAAAAATTCCGGCAAATCCCAATCCATCCCATATGTGTCCAGTGTTACAATTTGACGTCGCCCCTCCTCCCATGAAAAATATCAACATAGAGCATCTTTTTCGCCGTGAATACAAACAGTTTGGACTAATGCAAAAACTTTCTAGCAGCTTCTGAAATGCAGGCAATGGCTCTCTTTAGCTGATACTTGTAAAAATGTTCCAGGGGAGCATGTCCCTAGACTTTCTGGCACGGCTAGCACCTCTGGAGCTCGCTTAATTAGGACCCCACTCCCAGGGACGGCTCCAAGATTTTTTTAGGGAGTGGGGCATTCTCTCACCAGAGGGCGTGCTAAACAAGTTTCGATTACACCTCTGTCAACGCCCGGTGTACAATATTATTGTACAAAATATAAATAATGAATAAAATGCTCGTGAGATTATTTTGATCTCTGTATATTTTACTTAAAATGAAAATGGGTATTTTTATTTTTTTTAGAACAATGTTTAAGATATATTTCAACCCAAATTTTGGGGGAACTATTTTGCGACATATGACGATAGAATATCACGTGTATGAGAACTACTTTTCCCGGCGTTGACAGAGGTGTAAGCGAAACTTGTGTAGCACGCCCTCTGGTGGGATAATTCCTCACTCCCTGAAAAATTCCTGGAGCCGTCCCTGATAAATATTTACCTCTGACAGTATTCATTATTATTTCTTATTAATTAACATTATAGAAGTTAAATAGTTTAACATATCTGCGTAATAGATCGGCTAAACAAATTAATGGTAATATTTTTTAAAAAAAAAAGATAGTTTCCATGTGATGTCATAGGCACTGATAAGACAGTTTAAGGCAGCCATCTTGGAAGGCAGAAGCTAATGTAGCTTGGAAATGTGGAAATATGTGCTGTATTAAACTCACCACTGTGTTTATAATTTTCAGTCTATTTTACTGAATTTTATATCAAATTGAACAGCTTTTATGAAGTATTTCAAATATCAAAACTATATTTCGATAGTTTAAATATAAGCAAAATACAACCAAAAATGATACACTGTTCAATTTGTTTAAGGATGAGCCAATAATTTTATTTATTTCTGTGTATTAATTTTTTGTGCATTTATCAATTTTAAAAAATATTGTATTCTAAAAATACGAATTTCAAGAGCTTTCCAATGGTGTATTGTTTTCAATTTTTGGACCAAAAATGAAGAAATTATAAGAAAATAAAATTTACGCTTCTATCTAATTCATCTGAAAATTCCTTGAAGTTGCCATCAAAGATGGCCGCCAAGTTAAGGGATCTTCACTGATGTGGACACTATTAGAATGATAAACTGTATCATGTGAGATGGCTATGGGGGCGACACTGGTGGTGATTCTTGTAGCAGGTATGGCTTGTTATGATAACTCTTGTTGCTGCTTTTGCTGATATTTATGAACATGTCATTTTAGAATACACATCATGCCATTGCTAAATAACTCCATAAATGACTACAAATACGATTAATTGCCGAATGTTTTATCTGACCTGGTAAGGTCACATTAAGACCCTCACCTGATCAGGCCAGGTTTACATTAAGACTATTACGAAGATTATAATAAATCTCCGCGTGATTTGGCAACACGTTCAATCAGTGACCGACACCTGCGTAATTTACCGCGAAAATGAGTAATGTGTCGCTCCCAGATCACAGATTAGTCGGCAAGATTAAACTATTAAAACTTTCAACTCGAATTCGGTCGAACAGTGTCTTTGTTTTATTTATTTTTTTATTTTATGTGTTATATTTATTTTAAATTTATTTTGTATAGAAACATAAACATAATAGAAATTAATAAGTTAATGCCTCACCAGCGCCGTATATCTTTTTATAAAGATATTTCTTGGACGATACATCATAATATACCGATTATAGGATATCAACTTCCAATTTTTCATTCGCTATATTAATCTACATTGTGTTTTATTGGCTATTAAACTCATTTCTTAAGCTGTATAAAAACTATTATGTTATAACATGGAAAAAGACTATGGTCTGCTTAGTTAAACATGCGGAACATAATGGTTACATACTGTAGTATTTGTCGTTACATCGCACCGCCACAACAATGATCATATTGGTGCCATGCAACTAATTATAGCTTAATCAAGTTTACTGACGAGATTGTCTATAACGGACCTGAAAACCCGAAAATTTTGGGGCCATCCATCGCTTCCATTTACATATTGTGCAGGTGGGGTTTTTTTTATATTCAAGCAAATTATGCAATATATATATTGCAAAAATGGATTCAAATATTTGTTTACCATTTTTTTACCATTTCTTATACAATACCCAATCCCATTTTAGATTCCACACGCTGTAAGCTAGAACTGTCCGTATTTGTACCCGTTATAAAAGACCCAATTGGCAATAAGTCTAGATAATCCAACCGGAACGAACCTGGGATTAACCGACCCTAAAGTGCGGTCGAAACACCGTCTTAAAACAGAGGACTTGAACTTTAAATTTAATTTAGGACATTATTCATTATTATTATCGTTAGAAATTTGGACATTTTCCAAACAGGATCGTCAAAGCAGTACAGAGGTAAAACATGGCCACCTGATGGCTTACTGCGGGACCACACTGGTCTGTCTGTCCAGTGTTTGGTCACCAATAATATTTATAAACGTTGAAAATCGCCATTCAAATCAGTATTGGAACAAATATAGGACACACTGAATAAGAAATCGGTCCGTTCTTATAGAAGCAAAAATTGGCCAGTTAATAATTAAGGTAGAGTATGCGGATTTATTCCGGATTTATCCGGTTTGTATTAAATGACTCCATAATTCAGGCCAACTCACATGAGGCTTAGAGATTCGATACTTCTGTAAAGTGTATGACACGAACTTTTATCGTCCGGACACAACCGGAAATGCCAGACAGTAAGTGAAAAATAAATAACGAGGATGGATAAAACATGTTGTTTTTTCATCAATAAAACACCAATATCTATTAACTCAAAGTTAGAGATGGAAACTGTTTATATAAATGTTAAGCAGACACATTCTCGTTCAGATTAATTGTTCTTTAAAGGAACAAAAGGTCAGAGCCAGGGCGACCAACAATCGGTCTGAATGTGTATGTATGATAAAATGCAACTAATCTTTGTAGTTCAAAGTTCTGACGAACCTGGTTATACCAGCCATGTTCAAAGAACCTCTCTGCTAAGATCGGCATTATTGCTTGTTGGCTGACACAATTAGTTTGTTTTTTGTTTTTGAAATACATTGCAGCGACCATTTATGATCATTATAGCAACGCCAGCTTTTTGGAGGAGAAAGACTCCAGACACATGTCTGGGTAGAACCACCGGCGCACCGCAAGTCAGCTGGAAAACCGTCTTACATTTAGTCCTTCGCCCGAACGGGATTCGAACCCACGCGGTAAGAGGCTAAGCAGTTACAGTCTAAGAGTTATAAATCGGCGACTCTACCACTACGCCACGGGCGACCCTGACACACATTTACAATGTCCGTAAATAGTGGAAAAGACAGTATATATTTTATTTGTTTATTTCTAAATTAGCTGGAAAATCTCCCCACATGAAAGTTCTCAAACCGACCGAGACTCGAACCGACGCGGGGAAAAAATATGTATTTAATTGTCACAGACCCAAATTATGTGTTTGCAGTTACAATTTGTTTAAAGCATTCGCAGTAGAAATGTCTTACTTCATTTACTCATTGTTTATGCTTGATATGATAACCGTTTCTATTGCCATATTTGTTCTTTCTTTAAATGGGAAAATAACAAAAACAACAACAAAACAACACTCCAACACACAAAAACAATTGTGATCCAATTATAATACCGCTCTGAATATTGGTATTGAAGTTAGAAAATGTTTAAATGATCATTGTGTGGAAGGACTGGGTCAAATGCTGACAGAAACAGGGACAGATGTAAAGCTTTTGTCGCAAAAGGGGTCATTCCTTTTGTTAGGTTTGTACTTGACAAGTATTCTTCAACATGTATATAACTACTGAAGTTGGCTTTTAACTAAAAACGAACTTCGTTAACTCGATTTCGAGGGAACCGCCATCGACGTATCCGTGGTACGACTTATGTTATTTATTACCGTTAAGTCATTCTTTTTTTGCATTGCTTAGTGTAACTACATATCAAAACATTGAACTTTTTTATTTTTGATTTAACTCTTAAAAGAAATGTAAGGAAATCAGACTGACTGTTCTGTTTGCAGTCGTTGTCACGCTTATTAACACTACTCGACAACCCGAGCATCGCGGCACTGTCCGCTTTGTGTCCTTTGACATGTTTACAAGTAAGAAAATTTGTTCAAGTAAATTATGAACATAAATACACACTGTTTTAATACAAAATTTCAAGAACATATGAGAGTCTTATCAATAAATTCAATTCGGAACCGGTACTTAAGTCTGAACATGCCAGTTTATTGTAAAAAGTGACAAAAAATCACCGAGAGTCAACATTACATAAATTTATTATAAACCAACATTTAAGCCCGCATTCGTTGACTTAACTGTCCATATGAAAACCGTATGTTTCATGCTTACTTGGATGAAATGTTTTGATTGCAAACTACCTATTCACATCTACAGGAACTGCAATTGATCTTATTGATAAAATCTGAAATATGTTCTGCTGGTAGAATAACCCAGAAATATTTATATACTCCAACAGAAAACCTATCTTCAATGCATGTGGTATCATGCATTATAAACAAGATAGAAAGAGGATGTGTCGGTATCAGAAAGACATAAGATTCAGCCTCGAAGCCTTGTTGGGGAGGTCGCAGAGAATCAACTTAAAAACAACAACAGTTGTTTGAGGACATTGTAAATTTTGTAAAATAGTCGCTCAAAACATTGCCGTTTTAGCAGGGAACTGTCTAAAAAGATATTTTCATTTTTATTAAATTATATGTAGAGATTAAGCTCAGGGATCGGTTTAGACGAGTGCGGTTTAGTGTAATATCACTCGCACTTGAAAGTCATTGCCTCGACATTGAGTCGAACCTTTGCTGAGAAGTACTCTAACCGCTGGGCAACATACGTTTCTCAAGCTTTTTTTGTAATTTGTGATAATTTCTAAGGATATGAATTGAAAAAAGGAGAAAAACTTTCCCAATTATATGTTTTACATCCTATTTTTATCTCGTCTGGACATGTCGCCAATCTTAGTGTTTTACAAACAGTGCGTGTGGTATAAGGTTTCATCGGCCCAGACAAAGGGCTGGGCTATAACGGCTTTTGTAAGACTTATAGCGTCAATTGTCACGTAACGCCACAGTTACAGAGCCAGTAAATTGAATTTACTGTTTCCTATCTTGCATGTATTAATATTTGTCAGACAAAAGGTCAACATATTAGTCTTGTAATCTGAGTTTAATAAAATATCTCACTGGGAGACACGACAGAGACTGATATGTTACTGGCCTTACGGTATTGCCTTTCACACACTGGCTTAGTGTTCTTGGAAATTACACAGAAAATGGACAAGCAACGGCTCCAAGTAGCCACAGATAATGCGATTAGAACTCGTATGATTGACTTATTGTAGATGTTATTTGCATGTAATATGGTTCAATGTCGTATTGGACAATAGTAAGAAATCAGACAATTTGTATAAAAACAAATCTGATAATGTGTGTTTGTATGTCATTGTTCAAAATGTAAACATTTAAGGATCATGGAATGCGCTGTTTCAAAATAATGCTACTTTCATAAGAATATAATTATTATGTTTTAGGCATTTATATTTGCTTGTCTTTTTCCTCCCTCAAAGTCGCTGTATCAATTAAACCGGCACCACATACACGTCAATGCCCTTAGAAACTTGTTTTTTGTTGAAGGCACCAAAACAACCGACCCATTTCAAGGTGATTTTCTAGAAAATGTCACATTTAAGAACATTGAAGGTGTGGATTTAATATAAAACAATAAGAAATGTGGTCGATGCAGCAATGTCAACTTTATTGAATACACACAGTTTCGCGTCAACCCATTCATAACAACATTTTCGACAGTGAGATCTAAGAAATATTCTCTTGCACTCACGTGGTTAAATAAGCATGTGAGAAATCTTATCTCCGAACGACGATTTTTGGACAGTGTCGCTTGTGAAAAATAAATTGACGTGCGGAACATGGATCTTTACAAGTGTTCGAAATATTTTTGAGATTATTTTTGTTGCAAAATTAATGAGCACTTTTCATTCTGCTAATGAACTACTTTTTATCATTTTTAATCCGGGTTGTTATCTGCCCAATCATTGGCGCCACTCTTGAGATCTGTTCCTCTTTTGGAATACATTGTTCATGGGGACGACAGTGTAGCAGTCAATAAACAGGAAGTCGCAGTTGTTCTGTAAGAACCTTTTCAGAGAAAAGAATAAGTGTTCCGTTTTTTAAGTCTAGCTTGCAACAATATAGTGTAGCTAGCAATTATAAAACGTACTAGACATTAATAGGAATTCTCAGCCGTTTGGCGGGGTCTTGTTTTTACAAAAGTAACCAAGTTTAAATCATCCAGGTCTAATTTACCCGCCGCAGCAGACATGCAGCTGTCAAACAATGCCATTGTTCATGTTTTGTGCGAACTACACCTTGGCATATTCTTCTTCCGACTTCCGGCGAACAAAACGATCGTGATTTCATCAAGTATAATTGCACCAGATACATCCGAGTGATGATTGTCCCGAGGACGTATTTACCCGAGGAGTTCCGATTGATTCCTGATCGTGTCGTCAAAAAAGTAGTCTGGCATTGAGCAGGTGCGCGAATATCGGTTGATAAAGCTCATCTTTATAAAACGGGTTATATCAACCGATAATTACAGATATTTTGGAATAAATATCACACTAAAACGATATTTAATTTTATTCCCATATTTCCGTGAGACACTTTAATGTTTTTATTGTTAGTTATATTACTGAAATGATAAAGTACGTGTCACACCAATATTCTGATAACATGCACAAGTAACAGAATTTTATGTTAAATCTTTAAATTACTTATGATAAAATGATTCCTGTCGGAATATTGCAATTGAAATCTGAAGATAATAAAATACATTAAGATACAGTGTAATTTAACAAAAAATAGTTTAAGCAATTTCGGTCTTCTATTTGTAATACATATGTTCACTACGCGTTTGAAAGTTGTCTCTGCGCGCATTTCTAAAACAAATTTTTAGTAAGAATTGACAACGTTTGCTTAATCAAGCATAGCTGAAGTGCATGTACGAATTGTATACCGGCATAGTTTGTCTCCTTTCTTATGACTTTACTAACTAAAGAAACCTTTTTGGTGCAACGCGTTTCATTTCGACTAAATAGTCGCTCAACGTGACGCGTGATGTCGTATCCTGCAGTAACGATCTAACCACACATTTGAGCTGCTTACAAATGATGACGCAAGTTAAGCCTGGTGAATATCAAAGTTATCCTCACTAGTAAAAATTGTCTATTACATCAAGATACCCATCTCTAAACAGCAGACGCACTATTTAACCAGTGACATTTACACACATTGTATGCAAAAATCCCCAAATTCTCATTTGCTCTATCTCCTAACCAGATTTCTGGACGTGTTGTTCAATCAAAGCGATTAGAAGCGTTGTTTGGGTAGTGTAACCTTGACCCTTGATTACAGGTGTGCAAATAATGGTCAAAATTATTTCGTAGTAAATCAAATGTACAACGCAATGGAAACTGGAAAGCAGGCAAGTTTCAGCTTCAAATAAACACCTCTTCTTAAATATACATGTAGATTATACATAGAGACAAAAGTTACACCAGAGTCACAAACATCAGATAAAGAAAACATTTAATTTATCACTTGGTCTAGTAGATGATGCAAGGTCAATGGCACACTAATTTTAATAGCAGTTCGCTCCCCATTTCGAGCCTTTCCTCTAGTCAATGAGTGATAACGTGGCATTATTTATTTATAAGTCTGCATTTTATGTATATCTAAATTACACACTTCAAGTTTAAACAGATATCAATATTAATTTTAACATTTGAAACGTATACTTTCGTTAGACATACATATTATTCTGTACGCCTAATACTTCTGCCCAGGCACGAGTACCGCGAGTAGACAAGGTCATGCAGGGTCAATTCTGTGTGCTTCTGAAATCCAGTTCTCATAGCTCTGGATGTTGACGCAATCGACACAGCAAAAACCTCTCGGAGTTGAGGCTGTGTCACTTTTTTTCTGCCATTCCCGTGCCTGAAAAACTACCACATTCTTGATTGAAAATTGCTTGATAGGATTTTATCCGTTGATTCTAGACGTATAGTTTGTTTTATATAACATGTATTGTAAATAGTTAACTTGAATATGTTAATTTTGAGTTTAACAAACCTTTGTTTAATTTAATTATAAAGAAAACTCACAAAAGTGTTGGCAAAATTGATGTGTTGGTTATAAACAACTTGCATTTCATGATTCACCCATTCCAGAGTAATTTCACAACGTTATCTAGACACTGTAAAAATGATTAAGTTTAAAAAAATGTACAATTTTCCTTTGCCTTGTGTTCTTACCAGCTTATTTTATGAAATATAAAAAATAATATTTTAGTTTCTGGTAAATAAATATGCATTCCAAGTAACACTCGTACGGTTAACGATATTCTGCACACGAGGTTAAAACACAATCAGTGTGAATCACGTCGCAACGTGAACTATTACGATGCTGCTTAACATCGAAATTTGACAAATGGAAATACATTTAACAATAAAAACAAAGCAGGAAGTAAATAAATGCACATTATTGACCTTATATAGTAAATGTTATTATTAGCGAATTGCGTGATACTCGGTGTTTGTAACCAGAAATTATGTTCGTGATCATTAACGTGCAATTATATTAATAAAATTATACATTTAAAGCTATAATACAAAATCCTAAATACATACAGTTTTCCAATTACTGACAATTTTGTCAATCACGTGCAAATTTATAACAAGATTCGCAATCTTTTCTGTAGAAAGTGACAATATCTCTGTTGGCTAGGAATAGAATAATTGTGATTATAGTGTATTTATGATTGTACTTATTATAATGTAATTGTACAGCACGCAGATCTAACTTTTTATTGTTCTATAGATAAAAACAAATGATCAAAGAAAGGACCGTCCTCATGGTACCTAATCATGATTTTTAAGAATTTATAATCATTCTCTATACATTGCAGCCTTGACACAACTGCATCCGGGGGTCGTTTTCAAAAATAATCATAGTAACTTTTTCTCACTTAGAATTTTTCTTAAGTTTGGAGAAAATCCGAAGACATTTCTTAGTTTTAATGGTCTTATGTACAAACTTAAAGACATTCTCTTATATTTAAGGATTTTTTTTATATTTAAGAAAATTTCTTATCATCTGCCCTGATTCTTTACGGTTAGATGAGCCTCGCCCACATAGTTATGGCTGCTATGTTCCATATCGCTTTCATCCAAGATGGCCGATGTATCTGACACGAAATATCTGTGTATGATTTTGCTTAATGCAAACCGTTTTTCAACAGATAGTTCCCACATCAGTGAAGAAGCCTTATCGTGGCAGCCATCTTTGATGACAACTTCACTGGATTTTCAGATGAATTGTATAAAAGCGTAAATTTTATTTTCTTGTAATTTCTTTATTTGTGGTCCAAAAATTAAAAGCTATACACCATTGAAAAGCTCTTAAAATTCATATTTTTCGAATACAATATTTTTTTTTTTTTAAATTGATAAATGCACATAGAATTAATTAACAGAAATAACATAGAATGTTGGCTCATCCTTAAACAAAATAAACAGTGTATCTTTTGTGGTTGCACTTTTTAAACTATCAAAATATAGTTTTGTTATTAAAAATACGTTATAACAGCTGTTAAATTTGATGTAGATTTCAGTAAAATAGGCTGAAAAATAAAACACAGTGGTGAGTTTAATACAGCACATATTTCCAGATTTTGGCCTGCATTTGCTTCTGTCTTCTAAGATGGGTGCCTTAACCTGTCTTTGACATCACATGGAAACTATCTATTCCACTGCTTTCATTTCTGTTTAACATATTAACCCAGCTATGCCATTTTTATCAATTTAATGTGAAGCAAGCTATTAGTTCGTGTCATAGGTGAATAATACGTATCTCTATACAGCCGAGCACCTGAAAACGTAGAAGATTGAATGGTCACTCCTATAATCGCCAATCCTACGAGTTTTCAGTTATTACTAAACATTGTTCTTTGTTTAAAATTAATTTTTAAGGAAATTTCATTGGAATATAATTAATGATTTATAAAGATATTTATATATAACCTAAACGCAATTATAATTGAACACTTTATACACATTCTGTTACATTTCTATTACATTTCTGTCGATATGTATGTATGTATACATACTAGGGACATAAACGAATATTCGAATATTCAAATATTTGTTCGGTATTCGAATAGAGATCTTGGGATTCGAATATTGTTTTATTCTTTTTTCAATTTTGTTAAGTCAATGTCTTTATAAGTCTGAGTATTTATTGTATATGTATAGATGTAGCTTCTTGTGTCTTTCTTTAACACTCGCGTACTTTTGTGGATAGTATTTCATTGCCAGAAATGGTTCATTATGTAACATAACGGAATGGTGGTGTAGTTAGACAAATTCAGAGTGAACATTGTGGACAGATGGGATATCTAGAAATATCCATAAATGTTGAATAGCTTACGAAAGCCGGTACTAAGCAACTTGTGTAAAATACTAAATGTTTAGCTCACATAAATGATAACTTTCATTTCGAATAAAACTTACAATACAGCTAGAAAACAAGATTCTGCATTTGTAACTGTAGCCGGCGTACTAAAATGATACTTTAATTGGGTTTAACAAGGCTTTAGTTATAATGTTAATTATAATTTCACCAATCAACGCCAACTTTCGGAATATTTATTTTTTAAGTCTGAAATTACAACTGGTGTTATTCTGTAATGGGTAGGGATTTTGTTTTTCTACAAAAAAATTATGTACATAACTTTATTCGTGTTCAATTTGAATGAGAAGGACACCATGCTCAATATTTTCACATTGATATCGTAAAGACAATGGTTATTATCATTGTATGATTTTACAACAATTTAAAACCAATAACTTGTCAAATGCCTATGCTATGTACCGTGCCTCTCTTATCGCCGAGACAAATAGTTCGTTTAGTGTCTCAAACATGATTTGAACCTTGACTTAAATTCATCACTAAACAAATACAAAAACTATTAAGATTCATTTGAATTGACGTTCGCCTTATACGATCATTATCATTAATAAAACTGTGAAAATAAACAATCAAAAGTCAATGTAAAGCATAAACAATATAATCCTTCGTGAAGTTAAGATTCAGGCCATTTAGCCATCGGAACGACTCGGATAATTCAGATATCATCTCTCGGATGTATGAGGGGAAAACCCCGCGGAAATACACATGTCGGTGCCTATGACGTCATCAAAACAACATAGACAAATATTTTGTTATCTCTACTGAAAATAAATACAGTAATAGTTGATTGTATAACGAGATGTGAACAATTAAATAAATAAATGAAATCGAATAGGCTGAAATAATCCTATAAACTACACCTATTGCCTTTTTGAGGAACTATTTCATGGCGTTTTCTTCTTCCGGCGAACAAAACGAAAGCGATTCTGTAAGTATCATTGCACTAGATACATCCGAGGGCAATCGGATCTCCTCGGGTATTTCCGTCCTCGGGACACTCATCCCTCGGATATATCTTGTGCAATGATTCTTATAGAAATCACGACCGTTTTGTTCGCCGGAAGTCGGAAAAAGAAAATGTAGTTCGCGCAAAACATAAATAATGGCATCGTTTAACAGCTGTGTGTCTGCTGCGCTGGGTAAATTAAAATTGGATGATTTAAATTTAAAGCCGCCACAAATTGAAGTTTTACAGGCATCGTACTGTAGTGAGTTGTCATCCGAGCTGCCATCTTTGTTTTGACGTCTGTCATAAAAGTAGTCCCATTTAGGGAAATGGCCGAGGTGATCCGACTATCTACATACATCCGAGATATGTTCCGATTTATCTGAGGGATGATTGTCCCGAGGACAGAATTACCAGAGGAGTTCCGATTGGCTATGTAGCAGATGCTAATGTTATATGTCATATATTGTGAATATATTCTGATACAAATACAACATTAATTGTCTCTAAACTAAAATATATTTGCCCTACGTATGTAGAAAATAGACATTTTTGATCCAGAAACCTAATTTACTTTCTCTAGGAATCTAGCAAACGTACGGCCGCACAATAGTTAAATTTATGTTAATGGGCTTTCTGGTAAATGTTTTCAATGATCTGAAAAAAGCTTAATTTATTACACATAATTAGATATGTATCATGACTCATGATAATGCATGAACTATGTATATTTAAATAAAGTTCCAATACAATTATTCCAGTGATTCCTTGGCACTTCCCATTGCTATAAACACAAAAGACATTAAACACACCATTAAAACAGTTTGAGTAATAACGACATCCTACCATAAATTGGAAAACACGCAACAAGAAGGGAATATTTCTTTGCATACAAGTCGACAACAAAACATTGCATGTCAGTCTGTGACGAAGATGCTATTTTAAGATATATTTTAAACGTTTAACTACGTTAAATGGAAATATACATGCATCTATAAAGTCAGAAATATGTTAAAACTAAATTTAAATATAATCTAAAGTTGATCAAACAAAGTTAGCCCAAATAAATATCAGAGCAACATTCATTAGAAAGAACTCCAGGTAAAACAATATACCATGTCTTTGCTGTTAAAGGTCGCGGGGCGTAACATCTTTAAAAGGGTGGTCATTAAAGTTATACCGTTCCAAGGCGGTATCTGTCGGGTTTGCTCTTTTCGTTAAATGACTCATCACAAATTTGTTCTTACTTTTCGCTTGGATTGCATGTGAAAAAACGGGGTCACTTTTAAAACGGTAGCCATTTTGAATTTCGATTACGCAATACGCATGTGCATGTTTTTTTGCAAGAATTCAAACTTGACTGACAACATGCATGACTTTGTTGCTTATCGCTTAAACATTTCAGGCTTGTTATTTCCATTAAGGCAGAACACTTCTTGCTTAACACTTTCTGTAATCTATTACATGAAGATTTCTAAGACAAATTAAACGTAAAGTTATTTTTACAATCAGAAAGAGCATGCAGTAACTCTTATCAGAACTGATTTTGGTGTAATCTGTCTAGAACATGCACATCAATGCATTTAATGACTCATTTAAGACACATTTACAACAATATGTTCGCATCATACTAATTCCACATTGATACTACAATAGCTTTCCAAGCGAGTTAATGTCATATTTCATTTTTATGTGCAAAATAATTACTGGTTAATTACTAGTTTGTAGTTCAATTTTTATAAAAAAAATGTAACAAATCGATGTATCATGTTAAGTGTTTTAGTTTAAGATGTGCTTTTTATATCGTAAAATTACATCTTTTAATATTCTTGCAACGTTTTAATAACATAACATTAGGATTTGTTATGAATTGCTTGTGAAATATAACGAAAACAATGGCTCGATAATAGTTAAACATACAAATCTGCCTTTATCGATTGCATACTTCTGATCTTTTGTTTGCATGTTTTTTTTTTCTGAAATACATCACATTGACCAATTATGATCCTTAAATCGACGTCTAGATATTTTGGTTTAGGAAGAGCCCAGCCAAATAACCACCGACACACAGCGAACCTACGCTATGAGAGGCTAAGCAGTCAGAGGAGTTGTAAATCGGCGACTCTACCACAACGCCTCGGGTCTACGTCATACTTCTGAATTATAATTGGAACAAGGATCCGACTTTCTACATACAGGTTGCTTATCTAATAGTAGTTGACTTTGAAAATTCGTTTTTGAGATATTGCATTAGGAAGGTGGATTATTTTGAGAATTTTGGATCGTTTGTAGTTTTTACAATCTTGGCAGAAGGCCAAAGCATGCGTTTAGGTGAACACGCATTCACCACGCATTGATAAGTAGTGTATAGCCGCAGACACAAGTATTGAACGGTATCGATAGTTAAATGGGTGTGCTTTATCGCCCGTGCTGTTCGTGGCTCTGTGACTTCTGTTAAGTGCTTCATTAACATGACGCTTGAAGTGGTTGACTTGTATTATGCCTAAAGGTAAAGCGGTTAAAAAACGCACACAGGACGAAGCATCGCCTGGTAATCGTGATGACCAGCCGAAGAAATACTGCATTGTTGACACTACCACAGTACACAGCCAGTACACAATATGGCGGCAACCGCGTCCCCTTCTTTCTTTATTTCTGGTACTGACCCCGTCCCTGGCACACCAGGTCAGTCTCCTTATATGACGCCCCTCCTCCAGTTTGCAAATAGCCCGCAAACACCGAAGCAGTATGATATATTGCAATCGTCACAGTGTACAACACCCGAGGGCCAGTGGATGCCCATGGCGTCGACGGCGGATCGTGACATACTGACATCGATATTTAACAAGCTCAGCGCCAATGAAAATAGCCAGAAAGCCATGCAAACCAAACTTGACAAACTAGATCAAATTGAAAATCGTGTCATTAATGTAGCACACAAGGTCACAAAAGTTGAGTCAAAAAATATTTCTATGGAGGTAAAACTACACGAGCACGATAAAAAAACTTGAAGATTTTGAAAGGAGTAGGTCTTTCGACACCAACACTTGTGATGAATTAAAAAAATGAAAAACTGACTGAATGCATTACCCAATTAAAAAGTGAAAACCCAAACCGGTCAGAAAGTATTGTAAATTTTCAGTCAAGGTCGATGAGCGACAATTTGCTGTTTTTCAATTTCGAAGAGGAAAGTTCTTGAGATGAAAGGAAGACCGAAAATTGTGCAAGTAAAATCTTGGAGTTTTGGGAAAATCAGCTTGGGATCGAACACGCGTCTGGTGCTGTAAAATTAGACCGAGCGCATAAGATCGGAGTCTACTTGCACGACAAAAGGAGGCCAATTGTGGCTAAGTTTAACTATTTGGAGATCAACAATCTGTCAAAGAGCGAGCAAGAGAGCGACTGAAAAACACTGGTTATCGTGTAAGTGACAAATACCCAACCGTTGTACAGGAGCGTCGAAAGAAACACGTCCCATACTTAATCCAAGCAAGACAGAATGGCAAGCAGGCTACGCTAGCATATGACTCTTTGTATATTGACAGAGTAAAATACACCCACAATCTCCCACCCGGTCCGGCACCTGAGATGTCTGGGCGCCCTTACGGTGCACGGTTTACAAACTCGGCACCAACAGGGACTGGGTCGACTGTAGGACACGTGACTGGCTGCTAGGGAGGCAACTCGAAACAGCTTCAGTTGCTTACATGGAATGTTCAAGAACTCTTACCAAAGCTAAATGACTCTGACTTTTTAAGTTATCTTGCCCAGTACGACATAATTATATGTACGGAAACATGGCATGCAAGAACAAGTAATGTGAATATTTATAATTATATTTTAATAATGTCCTGTCTTAGACCTAAATGAAACAGCAAAACGACACAGCGGTGGCATACTTGTGTATTATAAGAAAAGAATGGCTAATGGTATTGATCTTATTGGTACTAATGGCAATGGCACTGTGTGGCTCAAACTTAAAAAAACAACAGTGTTTTGTTGTGAAAATTTGTTTTTACGTTGCCGAGGATTTTATCTACTGTACATATGTTTATAGTTTATTTTGTTGCTAGTTGTTATGTATGTATATAAGTTCATTGTATCTGTTTTAACTCCCAATGCAGGTGCTTACTTAGGTTGTTTCACTTTGACGGAATGTTGTTATTTACACTGTTTGTTTGCTAGAAAAACCTTCAGGAAGTGCGAGGTTGGAGCGCTCCACAAACCAGGTTTAAGCACCCCAGTTGGCCCTTTTGCCGATTGACCGTTCCAAGGTGGTAACTGATGGTTTTTCTTTATGTGTGTTATGTCTCGTCTCTGTGTTTTTGTCACATTTGCATTTATCTTGTTTGCCTTTGTCTACTGGTAAATATAATTCAAATATCTGAGAAAATTTTGATAGGACCTTTTCTTATTTACCTATTTATAGCAAGCTGTTATACATCTCCAACAGAATCGTCCACTTACAAAACTGTAATGCCACCGTTGTATGAATACGATTGTTTCAGTCAACTGTCACTTGGTATTTGTACATACAATACACGAGGAAGTATTATCTTAACATGCGACTTTAACTCGAGGGTAGGATTACGCTCAGATGTAATGTTAAACACCAAACACCAATCTAGAGATGTTTGTTGACATGCCCGAGAATAATTTGTATTATGCCGATCTACCGTCAAGATCGTCACTAGATAACACTGTTAGTACCTTTGGTTACAAGCTTTTACAGTTATGTAAAGAAGATGATACTTTTATTGTAAATGGACGATTAGAGCCATACAATTGTATATATAACAATCTTTCTAACAACCGTTTTGCAGCAGCTGTAATTGACTATATATTGACTGATTATGTAACCTTTTCCAAACTGAAGTTTATGTCCATACATAAAATTACCGAATCACTGTCCTATTGAATTTCAAATGACATTTAATGATATTACTCTAAGTAATAAAACTACTAATAGAGCTATTATGACAAATTTGTTTGAAATAGCAAGAATTCTGGGGATCTGTTAAATCTTGTAAATGAACATTAAAATTTATTTGATACAGCTGTACACAACTGAATGGATGGCAGTTCAGATATTAATACATGCATAAATGGGTTATCAGGTTTAATACGAGATATTTCATTTACTATAAACGGTAAAACAGTAATATACAACCACAATTTTTCATCTTTAACGGTCTGTATGGTTTAATAAAGAATGTCAACTAAGTACAAAATAGTTTTACTACGTCAAACCTATGTATAAAAATGAACCAACAGAAGAGAACAGGAGGCATTACCTGAAATGTGCGGTTCATGTATTATAGTATAAAACGCAAAACAAAGCATAAGTTTTATGTTCGGTAACAAGCTAGCCTTAATAACATTTGTAGAACAATTCTGGCAGTATATTAAAAATATAAAACAAAGGAAAACAACATAATAAAAAGTGAAATTGAGATGCAGGAGTTTATTGACCATTTTAAGAGTATTTCTACCACGTCTCATAAAGAGTTTCTTTGAAATGGATGAGCACACCTCGAGAATCGAGCCTTTGTGTATTGAAGAACTGGATAAACCGTTTAATATCAAAGAGATTAAAAGAACAATACATTCATTAAAGCGAAACAAAAGTCAAGACAAAGATTCAAATGTTGCAGATTTCTAGACAAATGCTTTTATAACACCATTCCTTATTGACATTTTAATTACATTTATGACAATAACATTTAACCGGAATCTTGGGGTATAGGAGCTATTGTGCCGATTTTTAAAAAGGGGGACGTTCAGTTCCAGGGAATTATAGGGGTATAACCTTAGTAAACGTTATTTCTAAAATTTTCTCACTTGCTCTTAGAAACAGAATAAATACATGGTGTAAAGATAATACTAAATTTAATGATCATTGTTAGGTTTTATGAATAGTCGAAGTAATTCAGACTGTATTTATAAATTACACACTATCATCCATAATATAATTTCTTTGAAATTGAAACTTTACTGCTCCTTTATATATTAGTCAAAGAACGGTCATTGCGTTATTTTTAAAAGATTATAAGTGATATAAATTCATTTTTAACATTTTCTACGAGCAGTATAACATTGGCAACACCGCACAGAATAATACTTACATGTTCTGGTTATCATATCTAAAGTCCGCCACAAACTAGGTTGTGATTTTAATTATTTTGAACAAACATGTTTACCTTTATCCTGATTGAGTCAAAGACTAAGGGATCAGTTCGTTCAAGAATAGCATGATACGATAAATAATCAATCACGCTTGGAATATTATAAGCGTCTATTTTTAACACTAATTGGAGACATTTGTTAGCGAGTTCTCGTTTAGGTTCACATCAATTAGAAACATAGGTCGATAGATTTCTTGGCATCCCTAGAGAAAGTGGACTCTGTAAAATGAGTAATCTAAATGATGTCGAATCAGAATATCATTTTCTACTTTGTTGCGATAAATATAGAAACATCAGACAAAAGTATGATATTACAACAAGATGGCCAAATGTTTTAAAGTTTGTTTCTATTATGAGTAGTGAAAATGTGAAAGCTATAAATAATTTGGCAAAATTTATTAAAAATGCAATGGGGATAAAAGAAAATGTTTTAAAATACTTGGCTCTTCGTTATTTATTAAAACAAAGTTCCTATTGTCTTTTAAATGAATGAAGAAAATATACTTACAATATGTCATTAATAATGAACTTTGCAATTTTAAATTCATTAACATACACCCAGGTAAATGTCTTGTAGCAATCTTATATTTCATTTCCTACTTTACTTAACAATGTTTGCATAAGGTGTACATTGTCTGTATAGGGTGTATTTTTGGATTAATTTGTTCATTAATTCAAATGAATTATTTATATATTGAATATATAGGCTTTGTTAGTAATATATAAACGTGTGTCACAACAACGATTCTATATATTATTATTTAATACCATTATCGAGTGACGTTGTATTCATTTAAGGTACATACCACATATGTGATGATATTGTCAAGTAGTAAGGTTTTGATTATGTGTATTAATAATGTTGCAATTCAATTTCTAAAATGATGGCATAGTGCATATGTATGTATTCTGACTGTATCAATAATCGGTATGTAAAATTAAAGCTATCTGTTGATAGTATTGTGAATCGTTTTATATGTCAGTGACCAGTTTATGTGAAATTCTATGTATGACCAATGGCACAATAATGTGCTGATATGTCAATAAAGGTTGTATTGCATTGTATTGTATTGTATTGTAGCGTATTTACGTCAAAGATAACACCAGACGCTGGTTGGACTCAATACGGCTATGCCTGCATTATATGGCGTTTCCAGAAGTTAAACGGAATCGTATCGTTATATTTTATCGTATCGTTATATAAAAGTACAAAATTAAAAGTAAGAAAACAAAAACAAGTAGAATACGAATCGTAAAATGGGGCAATATCTCTGGAATGTTGAAATATGGCATTGCATTTAGACTGCTTGTTTCTCACGTGTGCATAATCTCTATTTGGGATGATTGTACGATGATTTGCATTCCAGCAGGTTTTTATTTAATTATCTGCCTTCAAAGAAGATCGATGTCTTGCTTTTATTTAAAAATAAACACTCTAATATCAATACCAAGTAATCATTGTCTTTTCATTCGTAAGGGCACTTTTAATTTAGTTTAAAAACTGTAGGCTGGTTTAACAGTCTTTTTTAAAACCAATATATGATAATATATGAAATATAATATATGATACTTTCAATATTTGACAAAATGCTTATAAAGGTGCGGTTAAAATAAAGTACAAAAATTTTGCTGACTTTTACAATTGTTGCTTAATTCAAACCTTTACATTTATTTTTACGAAAATAATGTATATGTATTTCGCTCATCATGTATATAACGAACAGTGTATTTGCTATAGATGAACCTTTAATCTATTCTGAGGGACAACTATAAATTATTCAAATGTGAAGTGCAATGTGAACCATACAGTTAAAAGTAATTAAATAATAATTGCATAACATGCTTTGGTAAGTAGCTACTTTGTTTCTAGTAGTTTAATGGGTGGTTGTTTTATATGGTGCTTAGCATTGTTAGTCGTAGACACCAATAATTAAGCTATTTAGGTAACATTGATTATTTTGTGTTTCTTCAAATTAAATGCTTAAAGTTATATAATGTTTAACCTGTTGTTTATGGATGTAACTAATCTATTGAGACATATTTATAAGCAGCTGTAATCTCGTAGATTATTAACATTTCTTCTCTGATACAAAGAGTGTAAATGAACATTTTCCAAATAAGAAAAGGTGGGACAACAAAAATGATTTGTCTTTATCGGTGCAATATTACTCTTACGACTGATTTGCGTAACAAATCATAGCTTGACATTTTCAGATGGTTACTTTAGGTCGTCAATAGATCTACTTAGCACATAACAAACGTTCTATTTATGTAGTGTATTACAACGACTTCGCATGCACACCAGCCTTCTCCGCATGGCACTAAATTACGGTTCGCATGCACACCTTCCTTCACCGCATGGCACTAAATTATGGTTCGCATGCACACCTTCCTTCATCACATGACACTAAATTATGGTTCACATGCACACCTTCCTTCACCACATGGCACTAAATTATGGTTCGTATACACACCTTCATTCTCCGCATGGCACTAAATTATGGTTCGCATGCACACCTTCCTTCACCACATGGCACTAAATTATGGTTCGTATACACACCTTCATTCTCCGCATGGCACTAAATTATGGTTCGCATGCACACATTCCTTCACCACATGGCACTAAATTATGGTTCGCATGCACACCTTCCTTCACCACATGGCACTAAATTATGGTTCGTATACACACCTTCATTCTCCGCATGACACTAAATTATGGTTCGCATGCACACCTTCCTTCATCACATGGCACTAAATTATGGTTCGCATGCACACCTTCCTTCACCACATGGCACTAAATTATGGTTCGTATACACACCTTCATTCTCCGCATGGCACTAAATTATGGTTCGCATGCACACCTTCCTTCATCACATGGCACTAAATTATGGTTCGTATACACACCTTCATTCTCCGCATGGCACTAAATTATGGTTCGCATGTACATCTTCCTTCACCACACGGCACTAAATTATGGTTCATATACAAACCTTCATTATCCGCATGGCACTAAATTATGGTTCGCATGCACACCTTCCTTCACCACATGGCACTAAATTATGGTTCGTATACACACCTTCCTGTTCCGCATGGCACTAAATTATGGTTCGCATGCACACCTTCCTTCACCACATGGCACTAAATTATGGTTCACATGCACACCTTCCTTCTCCGCACGGCACTAAATTATGGTTCGCATACACACCTTCATTCTCCGCACGGCACTAAATTATGGTTCACATGCACACCTTCATTCTCCGCATGGCACTAAATTATGGTTCGCATGCATACATTCCTTCTCCGCACGGCACTTAATTATGGTTCACGTGCACACCTCCTTCTCCACACGGCACTAAATATAGTTCACATGCACACTTTCCTTCTAGGTTCGGCACTTAATTATGGTTGGCATGCACACCTTTCTTCTCCGCATGGCACTCTTTTATGGTTGGCATGCACACCTTTCTTCTCCGCATGTCACTCTTTTATGTTTAGCATACACACCTTTCTTCTCCGCACGGCAATCCGTTAAGGATCGCATGCACATCTGCCTTCCTTGTACGACACTCCGTTATGGATCGCATGCACACGTTCTTTTTCCGCAAGGCACTCCGTTATGGATCGCATGCACACCTTCCTGTTCCGCACAGCACTTCGTTATAGTTCGCATGCACACCTTCCTGTTCCGCACAGCACTTCGTTATGGTTCGCATGCACAAAATCCTTCTCCGCACGGCACTTCTTTATGGTTTGCATACTCTAATTCCTCCTCCGCACGGCACTATTTTATGGTTTGGACGCACAATTTCTTCTCCGCACAGAACTTCTTCATGGATTGTATGCACGCTTTCCTTCTCCGGACGGCCCTTCTTTATGGGTTCAAACGTACACTTTCCTTCTTTGCACTGCATTTCTTGGCAGGTTGCAGTAGGGAGAATTTGCATCTTGAACTTCGAGTTTTTTGCTAGACTTTTACACAGAAGAAAGTTTTAAAGAAGCTAAGAGAGCCAACGTTATTATTAGAACCAGTGGAAAGAAATTGGCAGATATATGTCTATACCAAGCACCTCAACATCTTTGTACGCAATCTCCAGTATGATGTAAACGCCTGAAAAATAGTATATAGCTGTCGAATTAAATCCATGTAAGCATGTTTCCATTCGAGTGATTGCCATTCGGATGTCCATTCTCAATCTCGCCCCTACAACACGCTAGCGGGGTACAATGATATTTGTTGACATTCATGAAGAATAATGTGAATATGATTAACTTAAATGGCTGTTTGTTTCTCCATTTGTTTCATGACAATGTCCAGTACAACAGTGGTTGGAAGCCATGCCATATGACATCTGATGACAATATCTTACTGCAACATAGGGGAATCAAATGTGCAACCAGTCCGGAACTCGAAGCTTGCACCCTTCGCTAACAGGGCGAATGCTCTACCGACTGAGCTAACCGGACCGCTTACAAATTCTTTCCCTATCAACCCTCTACATTACCATACGGATAATTTTCATGATAAGATATACATACCAAGACATAATTATTTTAATAAATTTCAGAATTTGTTGTTGAGAACAAGTAGCATTTAAAGTCATGTGGCACAGTCATATAATATTTGTTATCAGATTTCTTCTTTCCAATGATCTATTTTCCTATTCTCTGTCTGCTGATATTTCAAAGATAATACACAACAAACGCATTTCAGAGCTCGAAAGGTCGCTGGAATATAAAAGTACATCACTGGTACATTAAGTTTACCTAGGTTGAATTTCATAAAAAGTATCGTATTTTAATACACCTCCTACCCAAAACCATGCCCATTTTACAGGTTAATTGGTCTTCATTTGTGTCACATGAGTTTTCTTTTTTAGATTTTAAACTGTTTCTTGTTTAACATTTTCATTGGTTATTTTATTTACACTCTAATGTTCACTTATTGGTGAAATGAATAAAAATAGAAAAACAAACAAACGAATTTTGCATCTTTATTTTTTTTTAAAAATCGAACTACAGTTTAAAGGGATAAAACAAAACATAAAACACTTTTGATCCTGTTTAATTGTAAGCAATCTCTTAAAAATGTGTGAAATAAAAATAACATGGAAATTAGATTAGAACTAAGCACAGTTCGTCTGTAATCTATCGGTCATCATCGAAAGTCTTGATCTGTACTGTGTGTCCAACCATCGCAACAAAACATCGCCCCTGCAACATGATAATACAACAGTACATCGCCCCTGCAACATGATGTTAGCGGTAATACAACAGTACATCGCCCCTGCAACATGATGTTAGCGGTAATACAACAATACATCGTCCCTGCAGCATGATGTTAGCGGCAATACAACAGTATATGGTTCCCGCATCATGATGTTAGCGGTAATACAACAGCACATCGCCCCTGCAACATGATGCTAGCGGTAATACAACAGTACATGGCCCCTGCAACATGATTTTAGCGGTAATACAACAGTACATCGTCTCTGCAACATGATGTTAGCGGTAATACAACAGTACATCGCCACTGCAACATGATGTTAGCGGTAATACAACAGTACATGGTTCCCGCATCATGATGTTAGCGGTAATACAACTATACATCGCCCCTGCAACATGATGTTAGCGGTAATACAACAGTACATCGCCCCTGCAACATGATGTTAGCGGTAATACAACAGTACATCGCCCCTGCAACATGATTTTAGCGGTAATACAACAATTAATCGCCCCTGCAACATGATGTTAGCGGTAATACAACAGAACATGGTTCCTACAACATTATGTTAGCGGTAATACAGCAGTGCATCGCCCCTGCAACATGATGTTAGCGGTAATACAACAGTACATGGTTCCTACAACATGATGTTAGCGGTAATACAACTATACATCGCCCCTGCAACATGATATTAGCGGTAATACAGGAGTGCATCGCCCCTGCAACATGATGTTAGCGGTAATACAACAGTACATGGTTCCTACAACATGATGTTAGCGGTAATACAACTATACATCGCCCCTGCAACATGATACTAGCGGTAATACAGCAGTGCATCGCACCTGCAACATGATGTTAGCGGTAATACAACAGTACATCGCCCCTGCAACATGATGTTAGCGGTAATACAACAGTACATCGCCCCTGCAACATGATGTTAGCGGTAATACAACAGTACATCGCCCCTGCAACATGATGTTAGCGATAATACAACAATAAATCGCCCCTGCAACATGATGCCAGCGGTAATACAACAGTACATGGTTCCTACAACATGATGTTAGCGGTAAAACAACCTACTGCTCCATTTAACCTATAACTGTTTTATATTTGACACAGCTTAATGCCCGGGACAAACAAAACATCTCGTGGTGCAAAATTGTGTATTTAAATCAAACTGCTTGGTATTTAAATTCCACCATATATAATTTATTAAAGGCTCAGTCCTTCTACTGTACATTAAAACAATAAATACAAATATAGAAAAAAACTTTGTTCTGTCGCAAAGTTTAAATTAGTCTTTTGGAAGCCGTATCACCATTCGTGTACTGACCATAGGTTTATCCGACAGGTCTCGTGAACTTTGAGGATTTAAATTAGTACGTCCCGCCAGATCTCACTAGTAAAATTATGAACCTTTAATTACGGTTTACCAGAGCTTACCAGTTTTAAAGCAGTTCAAACTGGTTTTAATTACATTGCAACATTAAGTCAATAATCACGACAATCATGGTGGCTATATAAGGTTAGTTAATTGAGTTGGTTACAAGAAACGAACATCAAAACGCTAAACATTAGAGGAGTACTCGGGCGATCTATCTCGGTAAAATTATAAATAAACTTATACATTTGTGCCATGTAATTACTGTGATTTAAACAAAAGGATAACATAAGAACATCTGGCTTTTAAATTTGGAACATCAAGTTTCACGTGATCAGATGAATAAGTCGGATAAGGTGTACAAATATTCTTACTGACAAACCGCTTTAAAGTGGGAAATTAAAAAATAAAATATACGGTGAGCAAAGTAGAATGGAAAACATTATGAGCAAAAGGTGAATAAAAGTATTAGCATGGCAATTAGTCAGAACATGACAGATAGCCAGAATGTAAGATTGAGGCATGAGAGAAATGAAATAACATCACCTGTGCCAAGCATAAATGAATACAGGTGCGATTTAATATGATTGATAATAATATGTTCGTGGCAAGATCGCACTTCTCAAACATTGCAGTCGCAAGATAGGGATTAGGGATTAGCCGGCATTTTTGCCGATACTGCGCAGCGACATTTCTATCATTATAGCACAGGGGCACTTATGAGGTGCCCAGGGACTGAACCCGGCCGGTCCATTATACTGACACCGACTAGTCAGGCGTAATGCTGTCCCCTTAGCCCCGAGCGTTAGGAGGGAAGCCACTACTACCAACTTTAAAGTCTTTGGTAAGACCCGGCCGGGGTTCGAACCCACGACCTCCCGCAGTCGCAAGACAATACGGATATAATGAACAATTAAGTATCACATGGTTTCATATTTATATTGTCTGATTAAAGAAATCAATGAAACAGGTTAATTAAACGTCACTATCGTTTAACTTTTTACGACTAACGTGCACTTGATGACGTTAATTGAAGACCATGGTGGATGAAACATCCAAATAATAAAACTTGTAAAAAAAATTATTTTAAATACAAAAAGAAATCAATTTATAAAACCGTTTTCGCTTTCATGAACGCAATCTTTGAAAGGAGCTATAAGGATAAGTTTGGTTTCTGAGGTAAACACCACGTGTTATCTTTAATTACTTGCTATTCCTGTGGGTGATTTCCTTAGAATAGTAATTTGTAATTTGTTTTCTTTTACAAAAGGACAGGTAAGTTCGGTAAAGTTGTTTCGCGGAGTACTAGTTACAACTGTTCTCATACTTTAAGTAACATTTAATCCAAATCGGGGATATCTGAGGTAATAAAATAGGACTTGTCAGATCGCATCAGGTACAACAGCAATGTCGAGTTTACTAAAGTATATAGGATGAACATTCAAATAATGGCTTAAAAGCAAACCCAACTATAAATTAATTACAATAAACATAATTTTGACTACGATAATAACTTTTCTATAGTGTAATAAGGCAAAGAGACAGTAAAGAATAAAGGATATTGATTGCGTTTCAACAATAAGAAGAAAGAAATACTGAGTCATGGAAAATAATTTAAAAAACTGCGTTGTTTCCCCTATGGAACACATTTACTAATAATGAGTTAAAGGTTATGGTAATATAAAAGTTTAAAAAAAGATCCGTAGGTATATACTTATGTACATACAAACATTTCCAATGTTTTCAGTTTTTGCTTTTCTCTTAAACAGCCATGGGATCGCTTCACATTGCAGCGGTGGTTCTTGCTGTGGCTGTCGTTGTGCTCGGTAAGTTTACCACATTTGACGTTTAATATATTTTCATTTAATAAATTGTAATAAAAAAGGCATTTGTGACAAATGGCTTATACTATTTCTTTACGGTACATTTACTTTTTTTCAATATTCTTTTTTTCAAAGAATATATGAAAAGGTCCTTCTAAGATATTTTATGCGACCTACCTCTAGACAAAAAACCGAGTCGAGACATTACGCACAAGAAGAAAAAGAAGAAGAAGAACAACAACAACAACGACGATAACAACAACAACAACAACAGTTTCCGCCTTGGAACGGTTAATCGGCAAATCACCGACTAGGGTGCTTAAACCTGGTTTGTAGAACGCTACAACCTCGTACTTCCTGAAGGTTTTTCTCACAAACAGTGTAAATAAAAATATTCCTTCAAAGTGAGACAGCTAACAGAAAGCACATACATCAGGAGTTTAAACTGATAAAATGATATAATATTCAAACAAAATAGTTCTTATATTATGCCTCTGTTTCTTATTTCGCGGATATAGTTAAGTCATTGCAAGCAAGGTGTTAACGTTATGGATATACTCTCGTTTTATTTGTTCAAAAGAAAGTTATTAAAATGCCGAAGAAGACGCATTGTTAACTTGTCTTAGGTAACTATTGTCTTATTATTGACGCCATAACTTAGGTCTAAGACGTCGTCACTTGCGTTTTTCTTTTTCAAAAGGGATCTGTTTTTCTTTTTGATTCCATTTGAGAAACCCCTCAGGAATTGCTAGGTTAGAGCTTTGTAAAACTTGAGCACCTTATTTGTCGATTGACCGTTCCAATGCCAATTTTGCTGTATATTGTGTTGTGTCCCGTCGCAGTCTGAGTTATACTTTTTATAACTGATTAACGTGACAATCCCATGTGAATATCTTTGTCCTGTGACCTTTCAATTTTTAGAATTAGGTTGCAATACTCATAGACCATAAGTCATGTTTTGTTATTTACTATTTGTTGCAGGTGCACCAGATAACAGGGGAACCGAATTTGTGATCGGTTATACAGCTAATTATGTACTTGCTCGGTCAGTGGAGCTATATGTTACTACATCCCGGACCACACAGGTGTCTGTAAAGGTAACGGATATGTACATTTCTTGTCATTGAAGAAAAATAAATGAATGTAATCAGTCACATACTAATTTGCTGTCCGTTAGATAGCCTATTTTTATATTATCCCTAAAAACAATGATTATTTACACAAATTTTTTATTGTTTTTTGTTTGTTTTGTTTTTTGTTTTTGGGGTACATTGCAGCGACCAATTATGAACAGTATAGCAACGTCCAAATCCTTTGATTTATATGGCTAACAATGTTTTATGTATATATTGTTTATTGCATATGGTTTTGATATGTTTAATGTGCTTTTGGAAGAAAATAATGCAGTTTTAATTTTAATTTTGTTAAATGAAGAATTAAAAAAAACTTTATGAAAACACACAAGATGAACTATTTTTATTATGATATGTTTAAAACTTTAAGATAAAAACAGACATTGTAGGAATATTTGTAAGAAATGTTACTTTTGGTCATTTGAACGCCGCTGTGTTGTTTTATTGGAATTATCTTTTTAATCCTTAGAGTGTACCTTCTTGTGGGAACATAATGATACAGTGGGAAAAACGTTTTAACGGACATTGTATTGCAGGTGACTGCCCCGTTGTTCCCGACAGCGAATCTGAACGAACAGTTTGTAGTGACTTCCGGCTATGTGCACCAAATTCAAATTTCCAACACAATCCGCGGAGTGGGAAGTGAACTCAGCACAAAGGGCATTCTTATTCAAGGTAAAGCGGACACAAGTTAAATTTAATTGAAGCTAACAACTTAAAATATCAAAGTCTAGCACACAGAAACAGACATGGAAATATATTATTATTATTATTTTACTTTGAACTTGTTATTGCCATTAAGGCGTCTAAAATCAGTTTCAAATGTGAGAAATATTTATTAAGAATTTTTTTTTAATGGTATCTCAAAATTGTCTGTATGTTATGTTTTTTCTTTATGCTACATACAGCTGATGATGAGGTGGTTGTTTACGGCACGAACATAGAAACCTATTCCAACGACGCCTTCTTAGCTTTCCCGACAGATGTCTTGGGGAAGGAGTACTACACCGTGTCTCACCAACCAACTTCCAAGCCCTGCGAGTTCATGATCATAGGTACTTTTTCTACTACTTCAAGCACTTAACTACTTCTACTGCTACTACAATAACTACTACTACTACCACTACTAATACTACTACTACTACTACTACTACTACTACTACTACTACTACTACTACTACTACTACTACTACTACTACTACTACTACTACTACTATATTATTTCTACTATTTTAGTTACTACTCATACGACTATACTACTGCTGCTGCTACTACTACTACTACCACTAAAGCTACTACTATTATTGCTACTTCTACTACTTCTACTACTACTACTGCTACTTCTGATACTACTAATACCACAACTACTACTACTACTACTGTTACTACTACTATTACTATTGCTATACTGCTGCTGCTGCTACTACTACTGCTACTACTACTTCCACTACTACTACTACTGCTGCTACTACTATTACTACCACTACTGTTATTACTACTATTACTATTGATATTACTGCTGCTACTACTACTGCTACTACTACTACTACTACTACTACTACTACTACTACTACTACTACTACTACAACTACTAATATTACTACTACTACTACTACTACGACTTCTACTACTATTACTACAACTACTACTACTACTACTGCTGCTGCTACTACTACTACTACTTCTACTGTTACTACTACTATTACTGTTGCTATAACTGCTGCTACTACTACTGCTGCAACTACTACTACTACTTCTACTACTACTACTACTACTACTACTACTACTACTACTACTACTACTACTACTACTACTACTGAGACTGCAACGACTGCTACTACTACTACTACTACTACTACTACTACTACTACTACTACTACTGAGACTGCAACGACTGCTACTACTACTACTACTACTACTACTACTTCTGCTACTACTACTACTACTACTACTACTACTACTACTACTACTGTGACTGCAACGACTGCTACTACTACTACTACTACTACTGTGACTGCAACGACTGCTACTACTACTACTACTACTACTACTACTAGTACTACTACTACTACTACTACGACTACTGTGACTGCTACGACTGCTACACCTGTAATTATCTTCTTGCTTTGTGAACTTTTTAATGCGAGTATGCGAACTCACTAACACTTTATATCATTATAGGTGTCTATGACAATACAGTGGTGGAAATCACACTTGGTGGACACTCGTCCATTGAAGTTGTATACAAGGGCAAACGTTATTACAAGAACAACAAGATTACGGAGACTCTCAATCGTTACAGTACCCTACAGGTAAACTAATTAACATTTTAATTCATTTTTTATACACAAGCGAAGAATCAACAAAACGTTCTATCTTTGAATTCTAATCTGACATAACTTGATAAAAGCAACTCATTGATGAAAATAAAACATTGTTAATAAAATAAGATCTGTCTTCCAGCTTCAAACGTATGGTGACCTTACGGCTTCATACATTAAGTCGGACAAGAATGTGGCCGTCATGTCAGGAAACGAACGCACGAACGTCGCTCCTGGAACATCCATGGACACTCTCGTTGATCAGATGTTGCCCGTGGATTCTTGGGGCAAGAAGTTCGCGATTGTCTCGACACCTGGGCGTACTACGGGCGACTCTGTTCGCTTCATTGGCTACAAAGATAATACAGCTGTGACAGTTAATTGCGCAAGTGGTTACTCGTAAGTTTACATTAAAATTATTTTCTCGATCGTTCTGTTGTCTTTTATCAATCAAATTTAATGTCGAATAGAAATGTCCATTGAACTTTTAATTAGAAGTTTAAAAAACAACAACAACAGAACCTTTTGGCATCAATATGCGTATATGTTACTTTTTTTTTGTTCGTAGGAAATCCTTTACTGTCAATCAGGGAACATTCGCTGCGTATATCACCCCGTCAAGTACAGCATGTCTGGTGGAAGCCAGCGAGGCCATCATGGTCATCTTGATTGTCCTGAGCCAACAAAAGTCAAGGTAAGCTTACTTGGCCACCGTATTCTCACATACATAGTCTCACATTTATTTTTGTTGCATCGCGTCGACTCAATTATGATCACCGGACCTGGTAGCGCAATCGGTAGAGCGTCGGCTACAGGTACGGAAGGCCCCGGGTTCGATCCCGGGCCGCGACATACCAAAGTCGTTAAAAATGGTAGTGGTTTAGCTCCCTTCCTAACGCTCAAGCAAATATAAGGGTAGTTCTACTACTGGTTGGCCCGGTGTCAGGATAATGTGACTGGGTGTGGTATCATGCCAGGTGTTCACGGCATGCTATACACAGTGAAGGCAGCACTATATCTGCTTCAGTGGACACCGTCTCCAGATAACTAAAATACTGTTGGTGGGACGATAAACCCAATAAACAAACAAACAAACAATTATGATCAAATTAGCAACAATAAGCTTAGAGCTGGAAAACCTCCCCACATGGAAGTCCTCTAACCAACTTGGACTCGAACCCACGCGGTGACGGGCTCAGGAGTTAACAGATCGGTGACTCTAACCTCTCCCAAATTGTATACAATATCGGGGATATTCGATAATTATTTTGATTTACTTTAAGTGTCTAAGTTTGTGTAAACCCCATATAAAATATATCGATATAAATATATAAATATCGATAATATATATATATATATATATATATATATATATATATATATATATATATATATATATATATATATATATATATATATATATATATATATATATATATGCTTAGTCTACCTAAGATATATAAAAAAAGATAGTAACCAAGAAATGTCGTCATTTACCTTAAATGCTTGCTTACGTTGATTGTGTTATTGACTTATTGTAATTTTTTTATCTACAAATAAGGACCATTTTTATAATAATAATAATAATAATAATAATAATAATAATAATAATAATTCAAATTGCGTTTCTACACAGCAAATATATAATGCATTATGAAAGTATATTACTACATTGTAAATCCTTCAATTTAAATGACAAAAAATAAAATAATATGTCTGATAGTGTATTAAAGATTGGTCTGTTTAATTGAAATCATACTTAATACAACTTACATTTCTTAAAATCAATCAACGACACAGCGAGCCGGCCGATCCTGCCTTAATCACCATTCCACCGATGGAACAGTATGGAGCCGATTATACATTCGCCACACCCAAGTACACATACGGAGAATACACAAACCACTTTATGTTCGTCGTTAAAGAATCGGAGAAGAGTGGTTTGAAAGTAGACGGACAAGCTTTCCCAAGTAACACAGTGTACACAAGAATCCCGAACACAGACTATGTCGGTGGCTCCATTATTGTAAGTCTTACAATCAACAATTTTTGTGTAGTTCTTCTAATCGAAATAGTACCTCTCTTCTAAACACGACGCGGACGTTATTTTTCAATGACGTCACAACTTTCATCATAACTTAGCAAAGAAAACGTCAGCGCATGGACATTTTTATTCAAATAAATCGGTTTTCTTTTCATTGCTTGCATTTGAGACACCCATCAGGAAGTGCGAGGTTAGAGCTCGGTAAAACCGGTTTAAGCACCCCAGTCGGTCCATATTGCCGATTGACCGTCCCAAGGCGGTAACTGTCGGGTTTACTCTATTTGTTAAATGAATCATCACAGATTTGTTCTTTTACATTTGGCTTTCATATAAATACCTTTGTCACGTGGCTTTCCAAATTTTGATATATGTTGCAATGGTCATAGGACTTTGTCATATATTCTTATTAACCAATCAATATATTCCTGCTTTCTATTCATAGATATGATCAGCGAAACAAAAACGCAGACAGAATTCCTACATGAGGAAACTATTGTTTTACTAGTTGTTACGTAACCATGGTTATGATTTTAATTCTTTATTAAGGGTAGTCGTTCGGTCTTGAGTTTGAAACATAGAACTGTCTCGTGAAGACGTTGTCTATGATTGTAGTATGCTGCAGGCGTTGTCTCGTTTTCAGTTTAGCGCACTTAAAGATAAATATTAGCATTGGGATTGGGATTAGGGATTAGCCGGCATTTTTGCCGATACTGCGCAGCGACATTTCTATCATTATAGCACAGGGGCACTTATGAGGTGCCCAGGGACTGAACCCGGCCGGTCCATTATACTGACACCGACGAATCAGGCGTAATGCTGTCCCCTTAGCCCCGAGCGTTAGGAGGGAAGCCACTACTACCAACTTTAAAGTCTTTGGTAAGACCCGGCCGGGGTTCGAACCCACGACCTCCCGATCCGCAAGCCGACGCTCTACCACCTGAGCTATTGCGGCCGGTATATATTAGCATTGGATTGTTTTACTAATAATTAAAACACGTTTCATTAAAGCTTGCACCTGGTACCCATACCTTGCGACACGACTCACCAATTTCGATCTTCGGAGGATTCATGTATGGCACTGCTAACTACGAGACTTACGGAATGCCAACTGGACTTCGATTGGCTCCAATTAACAGGGCAAGTTTAAATTAAGCATTTAAACTGTATAACCAGAAACACGTGATCATGCAAGTATTTTTGAAAATACTGTTGTACTTAATATTCTACACACTGGTATAAATAGTCTAGCACATATTGAAATGAATCTTTCTTGTTATCGTACATGCTTTTGTTTTGCTGATAGTAAAACCAGAACATAGTGCAAAGCAAAGGGTTCCTGCTAAATTAAAAACCTAAAATATTTCTTGGGACTTGTAAAGGAATGTAATGTATAAGGTTTGATGTTGTTTTTTTGTGACTGTAAGCGCTGTAAACCGGTTAAAAACGCAGTCAGTTCTTTTTCGACTGACCTTTGCAAGTCGGCAACGGTTATTGGTTTTTTAATTTATTTTATGTTTCTCAGCCGTGGTCTTGTCAAGTTTACATTTAACTTGCTTTTTTCGTGTTTGTCTAATGCTAATTAGAATTCTATGTGTTGTGATTCTCACAGGACCGTGTTGTACTTTCTTAATCAATAGTTGTACCCCATTCTCAGGTTTGCACTCATTATATGTTGTTTTATTAAACTTTATTTGACAGGTGTGCATTCCTACGCCCACAGTTGTCGGTGACGGTTTTGACAATGACTGCGATGGAAAGATTGACGAGGAACTTTGTACCCCGGAAAACCAAGGACGGGGTAAGGAAAACCCATCAGATATTAATCTACATATATGGTTGTTCTACTAACCTTTTGTTCAAGACATGAACATAGTACTTAGATTCAACATGGGAACATTATATAGTTGCTCACAAATTGGTCAGTCGTAGAAAATGCCCTCAATAACTTCTGCAAACTGTTTTTAAATATGAGTTTTTACAATGTTTAGAGTTAACAATGTTCTATCTGACATTTAGAAGAACGATTATGTCACCGTTGCTAGTGCTTGAAGTTCATTGAAATTGTACGTACAGTATTCTTTATCTCACCAAACCATATATCCATGCATGGTTTGTATCTTCTTTTACGACTAAAGCCTACTACGTGTACACCAGTGTCAGTGTAAATTACAAAACAACAACAGCAACTTCGTGGAGAGTGTTATAACATTCCGATTAAGGCAAAAACAAACAAACAAACAAACAAACAATATTTATGAACGGGGATCAATATTCATCAGCTGGAATGTCAAGCGAATAGCGCTTTCAATTACAGCAACAATTCTGTTACTTACACTTTTATTTTGCGAGATATACATTTCATTAACAGTTAAAATTGACGATCTTTTGACAAATACTGAATTTGACTTTTATTCATAAAAAAGCGTGTATAAATTAAAAAGAAGTAGTAGTATTAAAACTGTTTTTAAAAGTCGTGTTTTCATTATTTTACTATATTGAGCCAAATGACGAAAACACACATTGGTGTTTTCTTTAATAGGAAATAAATATACTTGTTCATTGTTTTGAATACTAGATTTTAAAAAGAAATATGTCATTATAATACTTAATACTTAACGTATTGTTGACAGATGATGACGGGGATGGCGTGGCAGAGGAAGATTGTGCTACCCCTCCACCAAGTAAGCACATACCTTTAATATTAAACGTTTGTTTATAATGTAACTATCAACTGTAACTTTTCACACATGCGCAGTCTTGTGTCGAGCAAAGAACTATCATTAACGATCGTTCATAAAACATCTATATGCAGAGTATCTTTTCTGTTAAATTACTTCTGTTTTTGGTTAATTGCAATTTAAAATTCCTTCCTTACTGCATCCTTTGAAATATATAAGACAGTCAATGAATATGGTATCTAATATGGTACCTAATTTGTTTCCAGTCGATGGTCTATGGGGATCCTGGGGAGCTTGGGCCACGTGCTCAGTTTCCTGCAACTCCGGATTGACTGGTGGGACTAGGACTCGAAGCAGGTCGTGCGACAACCCGGCTCCGAAATACGACGGCAAACAGTGTGTTGGAAGTGGGGCTCAGACTGAATCGTGCAGTAGCACCGACCCGTGTCCTAGTACGTAGCTCTGACGGTTTCGTTACAAATAAAGTTTTACTGGCTGATTCTTTATTAGCTTTGATAGTAAATACATTTAAAAGTACATTTATAACATTAATTGGAATTAAATCAAGAACGGAATATTTAAAATGCAAATCAGTTTTATTTGTGTAATTTCCTATATATTATTTGTAATATTTAATAATAGTAGTAATAATAATAATAAAAATGATAATAATAATAATATATATATATCGTTGACTTTTCAGTCGATGGTGGGTGGGGCAGCTGGAGCGCCTATGGTTCCTGCTCAGTGACCTGCGCTACAGGACAGATGACACGAACAAGGTAACACTTAATGAACGATTGATTGTTGTGCCTGCGTCACAAGTTTGTCACAATAATTATTGTGTGTCCGTCTTGTTAGTTGGACTCACCTTGCCATATTTCCTTGTTCTGTTATGAACGTGATATATAAGTGTAAACAACAAAAAAACAAACACCAACCTAACCTACTAATATGCGGTAAAATCGTTTGATGGCATATGTTTTGCTTAAATATTCCCGTGATTAAACGTTGATACTTAACAAATACATACATCTTTTTAAATAGGTCATGCAATAACCCAACACCCCAGTACAATGGAGCCAGTTGTTCAGGAAGCGCAACTGTTTCAACATCATGCAGCACCGGTATCAACTGTCCAAGTAAGACATTTTTTTTGGTCTGAATTTCGAATAATGCTGACAAGTAAATTATGCTTTCAAAATAATCTTTTTGAAATGTGAAGTCTGCTTCTACTTGAACATAAAGTAATCCCTTAACTTTAGACATTAACTTACACGATATATTCATATAGCCATTCATAGCATGTATTTAGAGGCATAAACAAATTTTAGCACCTGACATGCTTATAAATTCTTAAAACAGGTAGACATTCTCATTTTATTTAAAACGTTTTGTGTATTGAAGTAACGCTTAACAAACAAACTTTGTTTAATAGTTGACGGAGGTCTGTCGTCATGGTCCAGCTGGGGTGCATGTAGTGTGACATGTGGGGGCGGCACCTCCACCAGATCTCGTTTTTGCAACAATCCTTCGGCTCAATACGGCGGTGCCCCGTGTACAGGCGCTCTGACAGAAAGTGTGGTATGTGGCTCTTCAGCATGCCCAGGTAAGTGTTCTTATATAAATGTGAGGAAGTATGCCCACAATCAGTCTGTTTCATTTTTCGAAGTTCTGTTTACAACATAATACAGAACTTCTTTAAGTAAATAATAAGATATCGTTTGATTATATTTACATGTAAATTCTCATGCCTGACTGTTACATGAATATGTAATTAATGTTACGTATTGATACAGGTTTATAAAAAAATGATGAATGGAATATATCCATGTTTTCTTTTTTATGTAATCCAATTTCACGATTTTCTTACAGTCGACGGCGGCTGGGCAGCGTGGACAGCATGGTCTGCATGTCCAGTGACGTGTGGCAGTGGACGAATCTACCGATCTAGAACTTGTACCAATCCAGCTCCTGATCACGGAGGAGCTACCTGTGTCGGAGCCTCGGATGCTTCCACTTCCTGTGTGCTCGGAAACTGTCCTAGTAGGTTCTTTATGCATAGTGGCTCTAGCGTTGTATCTTGAAGACAGAATCCGATTAAAACGTTCTCTTTTTTCTTTCTGTTCGACCAGTTGATAGTGCCAATATAATGAAATAAAAAAATCACGAACTTGTATTTTAGTTTAAATAAAAATACACATCTCTATATTTTCAGTCAACGGTGACTTTACGGACTGGAGCCAGTGGAGCACGTGCACAGTGACCTGCGGGGGCGGCACCACGGACCGAACCAGAACATGTACGGATCCCGTGCCGGCTTATGGAGGAGCGGACTGTGTCGGCAGCACGAGCGAACAGACTACATGCAACACACAGAACTGTCCAAGTAAGACTTAAACCTGTCATTTCGTATTTTACCTGCGTTCTTATTTCTAAAATTTCACACAGTTCTATAATTAAATTAATATCACTAACTTATTAAATTAGTATTTAACAATGGCTAAACAATATTTTTATTTACAGTCGATGGCGGTGTTACGGCCTGGTCAGCATGGTCAGCCTGTGGCATCACATGTGGCAACTCGACGGTGACCCGGACTCGAACCTGTTCCAATCCGGCTCCCCAGTATGGCGGAGCAAGCTGCACTGACCCACTGTCAGAGACCGTTGGCTGCTTCGCGGGCATCTTCTGTCCAAGTAAGACATGTTTTTGTTTCGTCTTTTTAATTCAACAAATAGATAGTCATTAGCCGAATGATCTATTTTCCTTTTGTTGTAACACGCAAACAATTTTTGTTTCTTGAAACAAATGCATGGAGTTTGTGGTATATCGCTAAAAAATGGCAATTACCTTCTGTTTATCAAAAGAAAATGCTATCAGCTATATTGCTTACATTTTTTTAATTCAGTTGACGGCGGTGTGACTGACTGGAGCAGCTGGGATACATGCACGGTCACGTGTGCAGGAGGCACCCAGCAAAGAACCCGCACGTGCACTAACCCCGCCCCACAATATAACGGGGCAAACTGCGCAGTTGGCTTATCTGAAAGTCAGGCCTGCAACACACAGAATTGCCCAAGTAAGTCGCGTTAGAAATACTAATATATTTATGCTAAAATTTCCTTTTGGACTTAGGATAAAGTAAAATAAAGATCATACACAGTGAGACAAAAAGGAAACACAACAGTTGAATACTTCTAGACACAGTTATAAGAAAATCTAACGCACGAAGCCGCTTTTAACTCAATATTTTTAGCTTTTATCTGTTAAATTTTACTTTCTTTACTCCTTATTTGTATGTAGTTGATGGAGGTTGGACCGACTGGACAGCATGGAGCGCATGCTCGAGCACTTGTGGCCCCGGCGAGATCTCGCGAGACCGTTACTGCACCAACCCATCGGCTCAGTACGGCGGTGCTGGATGTCTTGGTCAATTCCATGAAGCATATGCTTGCAACGGATCATGCACTGGTATGTATAAACATACGCAAAAAATTCATGTAATTGTTTTGGAAACAAATTCGACATTTTAATATGACACAATCATTTAGAAAATAAAATAATAACTAAAAATCGTTAATGCAGAACATCAACATCGCCGGAAATAATATGCTTGAAAGTTACGCATATTTAGTATAGTAGCATTTAACATCAATTTTATTTGCTTCTTCTGTGGAATGAAAATGTTTTAAAAGGCTTATGTTGTTACTTAAGTAAAGATGTAAGTGTGAATGCCACTGTTTCTAGGGAAACACAACATCTGTGAACAATACCTACTCAACAAATGCCGTACAAAGTCTCAAAAATAATCGTGGTACGACCTTGAAGTCACCAACATCCACCGTAGTGCCATACATCTTTACAACACGCAACAAAAACATTGAATTTATATGACCTATTTTTATATGAAGATATGTCTAACCCCGAATATGTCACTGACAAGATTATGGTCGAATTAGAGCAGTCTTGCAATTTGAAAATAAGATTCTGGTCGATATGCGCAGAAGTATATTTTTAATTTTTCATAGTTCCTACGTCTATTTTATTGTTTATATAATAGTTATTTTGAAAACACAATTAAAGAAACAGAAACCTTTAGTATAAATGTAACAATGAGTTATTTAACAGCTGAAATAGAATAATAAATTCCGTTTAAAAATACGATCGCACCACAAAAGCTGCGACCTTACCCATGCGCCTTGAACTCATAACTTTCTGTCTCAAGTTGTATTATCTTACTGGAGGTAGAACCTAAACACGGACAATCTTTACAGCACGCAAAAAATGTTTATTGTTAGGACCTTATTTTCATTTTGCAATACGTCTTCAAAATGTTTTAGATACAAAGTAGAACAAAAAAAGTTTACATTCTAAAAAAACTTAAATATATCAGAAGAAATATAGCATTATATCAAAGAACATGTTTGTGTAAGACTGTGGTAAGAATTATATGCGAATACTCCGGATATGACGTCTAAAGATTTGAAGTGGCCGCTGTGGTGTAGTGGTAGAGCGCTTGATCGGTAATAAAAATGTCCGCGGATCGATTCCCGCCTGCGGCGGTCAATTTTTCATGTTGATTTTCGGTGTTATTATATGCGAATAGTTTTCTTTACGCCACCAACAGCTGTTTATTCAGTTGTGAAATAATGACCAAACTCTCCAATTATTCTTCCATTTAGGTAGCACTTTATAAAGAAAGGAAAAAACAACAACACAACAACATAATACAAATGTTATAGTCTGTTCCTTTTTCTACTGAGAAAGAAAGTTATAACCATAAATATGTGATCGATCTTTAAGCTGAAAGTCATCCGGTATGCATTTCCAAAACTAAAGGTCGCAGTTCTCGCCGTCTAAAAATAAATATATAACTTGTCATATACAAGACAGTACACGCCATTAATAACGTATTATGTATTTTCCCCTTCAGTTCATGGCGGCTGGGGCAGCTGGGCGTCCTGGAGCACGTGCACGGCCACCTGTGACGGAGGACGATGGGGCCGTGTTAGACTCTGTGACACCCCCGCACCGACCCCAGACGGCGACCCCTGTTTCGGAAATGGCTTCGAAGTCGGACTCTGTAACACACAATCTTGCAGTGGCCTAACAAACTACGGAAACACAACTTCAAACTCCTCACTTGCTGCAGCAGCTAATGAAGCTATGTATATCAGCGTAAGTAAAGCGACCATCTCTTTCTACATTACTTTATGTATATTTCATTAACACTATTTGCGTCTATATTCATCATATTTTTCCCCATTTTTTATAAGTAAGATTCGTCGATTTTTATAAGCACAATCCATAAACATTGACTTGATGCCATTTTACCATTACCATATATTTAATAAGATCTGATTTGCGACATTTGTAGCGATGCCCGACAGGCTTCTTTACCTGCCAGGGCGGACGGATAAGCTGTATTCTGGAAGAGTTTCGTTGCAACTGCGCAAATGACTGCTCTGACAATAGTGACGAGGACGCAGGTTGGGCGTCTTGTTCTCCGACACAACGCATGGAGTGTGAGAACGCAGCAACAGGTCTGTCACCTAACATGGCATTATACTTTCGTGTATATGCAACACGTTTGTGCTTTCTACTATTTGTATAAACTGTTTAGTGTTAAAAAGCTGTCTCGGATTTTTTATGATATAAGCGGCCATTTGCATAAATAAAGTCATTTGAGGCGATGTTCAAGAAAAAAAAAGTTTGAAATTTGAAGGTCACCTCCCCCAAAGCTGTTTTTTTACATTTCATTGTATTTAATTTTTTAATATTTACTAACGATGTACTTATTAATTATTGGCATGAGTGTATAATGTTTATTTCAACATACCTTGCGGACAAAGCCGATGTCTTCCGGTAACAAATGAGCGCGCCTTGGTTAATATTGTGAAGATGTGACTTCATAACACTTCAGCGATGTAATAAAACTTCACGCCAGTATTAAAAAACAACTCTTTCCCTTAATACTTGTTGTGTTGTTAAGTCAACATACGTTTATTTCGTTAAGCTTAATATAAATGATTATAAATATCATAAACGACAAAGGTCAATACATTTGGATAACTTTTAAAAATAACATTTTCGCGAATTTTAAGTTATAGAGAATAGCGGAAATGATTTTTGGAACTGCTTGTTATCAGGTTATTCAATTACTCACAGACAAGTTAAGATGTTACATTAAACGAAAGTGTCCACATTTCTTCACCAGGAATCTGTTACAAAAAACAAATGTGTAAATTCACAAATCTACCAATTGTAAAACTTCTGCCGATGTGTTCATTGTAATATTGTGTTAAGGAGTCCATTTAAAATGTCAGTATCGGTTGTGTCATATAGATTTTATAAAATGCATACTCTTTAATTATGAATACGGTCAGTTATGTTGTAACATTAACGTTGCAATTTATTTCAGGTCTATTCCCTGGTGTCTGGCTGGCCATGTTATTGGCCGCGATCAGCCTCATCTTGGCCCGATAACGTCTACCAGGGAGTTTTTACTTCCGGTCGCCATTTTGTCCAATTATCCCTGAGTTGACCACAGCTATTCTTTTAACGACGACGATTAATGGCATTGTGACAGTCATAAAAATTGTTTTACACTGTAGTCTGTCTTGAGCAATATTATAGTTTACTTTTCTTGGAATATTCTGCCACTACAGACAAAGGCCAGCGAGAAAATGGAATATAATTACAGTATAACAGAAGGCGGTTCTACAAAAAGAAACATTCTGATGATTGTTACGATTTGTAAATAGTTTGTTAGTGTGTATCTGCAAAGAAAAGAAAATAACAAAAAGAAATATCAGCCAACCATTATTGCCATCTAAGTCATCGTTATCTTGTTATGTTTATTGTTAAAATATACAACATTTAAACCATTAAAATAAACGTGTGCCAGCAATCTAAACACAATCTTTTTATCTGTATTACTAATAAAATACATTAAATATTAATCATGTGACACTGGTACATTAGAAAACCCCAACTTTGTGCATAATTTTGCGACGTGTGAGGCGGCAAAATCCGGCTCGACTTCCATTATAACCCACTTACAATAGTATTATAATAGTATTATATGATAAAGTAATATATACTATTATTGTAATATCATTATGGTCCCTCAGTTCAGGTAATCGGCCCAAGAAATCATCTTCACCACGTTTTACAATTGGCATGAAAATATAATTTAATATAATATTATTTAAGATTTCATGTAATTTATATAATATCCAAATAAATCCGCTTTAGGTCTCGCAACGATAGTTTTTAACATATCTTGCAATGCTATTATAATTTTAACGTGACCCTTTTCCATTCACTTTTGATTTAAAATCTTTAATCGGCTTAAATAACACACTTGAGAACTAAACATCTAAACTATGCCAAGTTGGCTTACCGTTGCCAAAAGTGTAATTATTAAGCATTTATTACCTAAAACGAGCGCTTTCAACGCTAAAGGGCACCATCAAGCGCATTAGCGATGGTTCCCGTACCTTCCATTGGATATTATGGAAGGACTCTGGGAACCAAAAAGCTACAAATCAATGTTGAAGTTGGATTATGCAAATGTTAAACAAGGTCAAGGATGCTTTAGTAGAAACTTAGTATAAAATAAGACGTTGCCAATACAAAAATTCAGACCGTGATTTATTTTTTTCTGTGAAGTACTCGGGCGGATATTCGGTAACTATGATGTTACGTTTTTACTTAAATTTTTTAATGGATATGTTATAATTATATACAATTAAAGAGATATAGTGCTAACCTTACGAATTGTAGTTAATTTAATTAAATTAGTATCTATTTATATATATATATATATATATATATATATATATTTGTTTTTGCTTTATAATAATCGAGGTAATAATAGACGATGGCGTTTCTGAAATTCTGAAAGTTAATTCATCCAATGCAATGAACACACAGGTGAATAAATTGTATCATGTTGCTTAAATATCTCAGCAATATGATAGACTTTATTAGTTCCGAAGTTAATTTCTTAAAAATAAACATTTGAAATAAAATAATTATTTTTGATATCTTCTAATAGTACATTTTACGTATTTATTACATAATAACTGTGTTTTTTTCTAAATTTATATTGACAAAATACTTGCTTGCTAAGGTAAAAAGGCATGGCAAATTCATTGTCACTTATTGATTTTTAAGTTATACATAAGAGTATTTACGATTTAACAATGAAATTCATAAGGAAAAAAAATCTAAATATAACTATTCATTTAGTAGTTCAATCCTACATAAATCTACTTTTTATTTAGCTTTCGCAAGCGCACGTGCGGCAGCAAATAGTAAATGATTCCCGATCATAAAATAATCTCTAGTGAAGGCGATTGAATCGTTAAAGTTTTAGAATCATGCGTCTTCAATAGTAGCTGTTAAAGAACTTATTTTTATCCATTTCATTACGTTGAATTCGTGCTGAATTGGTAAACGATCTAACATGTTATAAAATAAATATCTTTGTACGGTATTCGTGTAATAATTCCTAACTAATTGTATTTGCCCTTGCTATGTATTGTTTCGTTAAACGTATATTAAGTGCCCATAAAAAAATGTGTTTACTGGTCATTTATTCCAAAATTCTAATCGGGAAAAAAGCGAAATAAGTTATTAAATTTTAGTAAATTTTAATATCAAATTTTGATGAGACAACGACGCCATTTTAAGTTTCCAACAAAACTGTCATAGAATAGAACAGCATAAAAATGAACGCATGTGTCTGCTGTACAAATTTTAAGTTAGATATACAGATTTGTAAAAAATATTTTTGCTTAAATAATTTTTTATATTAATTGCTTAACGTCGCTGGATATTTTACAAATTGAAACAAAAGTATACGGATTGCTTTTGTGTAATAACGACTAGAAATATAAATAAGTTTGAAATGCTAATAATGTATTTTTTCAAGTATAACATTCAAATGCCGAAGAATGCTTTTATCTATTTAGTTCCTCAATGTTTTATTTAATTTGGGCTCTTTATAACATAAACCCTATTGTTTTTTGTTCAAACAATATTCAAAAAGCAGTCCTGGTAGATTTTGACCAATCCGGAACTTGCTCGGCACAAGCGCCCTGTGTTATCACGTTCTGTCAAAGTTGATTCGTAGTAAATATAACAGCCTTTATTCGGGTAACTGTTGAGAAAAAAATCTGTCAACATTTCTAAGGGGGTTAACTTACCTTTGTACTAAGTTTGCTATATTTCGCTCTTTTTATGTTAAAATAGAATCGCCAGATTGTAATAAATCTAAGCATTTACTTTAAAATAATAGTATATACGAACAAATTTGTCATTTATATATTATCGTCGAAAACAAGGTGAGGGTCAACAATTTAGATTAAATTTTAAAAATTATCTCATGTTATTTTTGAACAGATTTAAATTGCCTTATTATTATCATGTGCAGACAAAATTGTGTATACCTTAAGGGTGGTATCCGACAGTTTGGTCCAAAAGTAAAATAACCAAAATTACCAAATAAGTCATTGGAACCTGAAAAGGTCTTTCAAAATGCTATTTATTGAGGCCAAAGATCTGTGTGATTAGTCAAAAATACATCCCCACTCGTCCATTGCAAACAGGTGTTTCAAATACGAGCCACGATACAGAGACAACTTTTTGCAAACTTAGAAAACCAACTTACATTTTATCTAGTCCGGAAAACCCGCTCTGACGTAGACATCTATTTTAGCAGAGACCACTATCGCGTTTTTTTTAAAGAGTTGGAAATACTGAACACTTAGGGTATTCTTTTTGGGCGATTAGTAGAGTCTAACAAATAAAATCAGTATTCAAAATCGTCCTTATAACGACAAAAGTATGTGTTTATGGCAAAAATATGACCATTTCCCCCAAATCAGATGTTGGTGGTTATATTGAATATAAGGCTGACCGATACCACCTTTCAACTAGTTCGCACAAATACAATATATCAGTCAAAAAAGGGAAAAGGTGTAAAAACAAACAAACAACATAAGCTGTCTTAACCCGCGTTCAACACAAAACATAATTTATAATAAGATGAAGTTTAAAATGGAATATTATTTTCAGGTAAATATTGGGCAATTCGTTTTTATAATTGCAGTTTCTAACACTAAAATTCTTTATTGATTTTCCTGACCTTACGAAAAAATCTGTATTTCCTTCTTACACACACACACACACACAAACGCACGCACACACGCACGCACGAACACACACACACAGACACCACAAACACTACACACACTATGCCAATCGGAACACCTCGGATAATTCACGAATCATCTCTCGGATGTATATAGGTAGTCGGATTACCTCGGCCACATATCCCAAAATGGGACTTCTTTTATGACAGAAGTCAAAACAAAGATGGCAGCTCGGATGACAGCTCACTATAGTACGGTGCCTGTAAAACTTCACTTTGTGGTTGCTTCAAATTTAAATCATCCAAGTTTAATTTACCCGGCGCAGCTGTCAAACGACGCCATTGTTTATGTTTTGTGCGAACTACGTTTTAAGCATTTTCTTCCGACTTCCGGCGAACAAAACGATCGTGATTTGAGCACGTATAATTGCACCAGATACATCCGAGGGATGATTGTCCCGAGGACGGAATTACCCGAGGAGTTCCGATTGACATTATGCAAAATATTCACATAATATATGCTCATAAACTTATGCAGCATCTTGCTGATTTTGATATTACCTATCCAGACTAAAGACGCCGTTCTTACACCTCGTTTTTCGCCTTAGAATCTGTGTCACAATCATTGTACTTTAAATTTGACGCACATGCAATTTTTCATTTGAAATGTTTTGCAGAAGATGGTAACGAAACCCCTATCCACTTTTATCAATCTATAAATCTACATTCAAAATTGTGTATACATATTTTTTTTACATCAAACACAATCGAAACGCATCGGATAATTCAAGAATCATCTCTCGGATGTATGACGGTGAAGCACCGCGAAAATAGACATGTCGGTCACTTTGACAAATAATAAATGTTTTGTTATCACTACTGATAATGCAGTGACAGTTGCATATCTAACGAGATGAACAGTTAAGACCGGACCTGGTAGCGCAATCGGTAGAGCGTCGGCTCCAGGTACGGGAGGCCCCGGGTTCGACCCCGGGCCGCGACATACCAAAGTCGTTAAAAATGGTAGGGGTTTAACTCCCTTGCTAACGCTCAAGCAAATATAAGGGTAGTTCCACGACTGGTTGGCCCGGTGTCAGGATAATGTGACTGGGTGTGGTATCATGACATGTGTTCACGGCATGCTATACACAGTGAGGGCAGCACTATGTCTGCTTCAAGTGGACACCGTCTCTAGATAATTGAAATACTGTTGGTGAGACGATAAACCCAATAAACATGAACAATTAAATTGATAAAAGAAGTTTGTAAGTTGAAAGAATTTTATACACTACATCTATCGCTTTATTGAAGAACTTATTTTATGGCATATTTATCTTCCGGAATTACCCAAGAAGTTCCAATTGAAATCAAACAGTCTTTCCCATTGGAGGGCTTTCACAGTACTTAAAATAGAGACGAGAGCGTAAATGTTGATAAAGTTTATACAAGTTTGTACTGGTACTTGTACGTTTCCTTAAAAGTGTAAACTAGGGGACCAAATATATAAATTTAAAATGAATGTTTTTTGTTTCTTTTTCAAACAAAACCTAACTAACATATAACAAATATTTTCAATTTCTCTTAGCCATGGGATCACTTCAACTCGTTGTCGTGGTAACAATTCTTGCTGTCGGGGTGTCAGGTAACTATTTTATAGTAACTTTAGATGTGCCTTTTTTAGGTCTGAAGCACTTTTTATTGTATGTCTGGACTAGTTCATACAGAATATATATATATATATATATGTTTTAACAGCTTTTAAAAACAATTTTAATATTAAGCTCGATAACGAGCATTAGAAGCTTTAAGAATACTGTCACTGAGTGATATATCATATTTTATCTCTATCAATTAAACGTACAAGGTTTGATATAAGGGTTTGCACCCTGATATCATATCTCTGCCGGTACGTTTTAGTAAATGATTTTTGGCATTTTATATAATCCTGTCTTTTGTTCAAAACTTCATAAATAGTAAGACAGTTTCAAACTAGGAACCTTATATTCCATCTGTCATCAATTACTATCTACTTTGAAAAAAGTATCGGGATATTTGCTATTTATAGGACAAGAATTAGAACTATATAACCTTAAAATTACTTCGATCCTTGTTACCCATGGATTCTAATGAATTACTTCATCTTATACTCACCCAGGAAAAAACCTTGTCTATACCCTTGTGAACCACTGATGCTTTACATGAGATATTACATTCTAAAATACGTATGCTATATTATTAGAAACATTTTACGGTTTCTCTAAGGAAAAAAATAAATTTCACATGAAACGAGGGGTTCTATGCAGACATGTTTCTAGAATATCAACAAGAAACTAAAGACAGAACATTAAGTGCTTACAAC